>JAKOOJ010000009.1:56262152-56417152 GCA_022577455.1 Arizona elegans
TTTCCAGTGATGAGATGGGGTCCATCAGGCCCTTAGCTTGGCCGCCTGCTTAGTAGGTCCAGCCCCTCCCTCCAAGTGCCATGTCAGAGCTGCCTTGGGTTTTTGCCTACGCAAATGTCGCTTGCTTGGAGGGGGTGGGGGTGGGGACGATTAGAGGAGCACTGTGATGCCAAAATGGCCCCAGGAGAGGGCAGCTGAGGTGAGGAGTGCCAGGGAAGGGAGGGGCGAGAGGTGGCCCAGCCAGTGGTGGGATCAGCCAGTTAGCCAAACTGGGCCCAAAGTTAACAACCGGTTTTGCCGAATTGGGCCAAACCTGCTGAATTCCACCTCTGACCATAATCTACTTCTTGGTAAATTAGAAAAATGTGGAATAGGCAGTATCACCACCAGATAGATTTGTAACTGGCTGATAAACCATACTCAATGAGTAGTCCTTAATGGTACTATATCTACATGGAGGGAAATAAGTAGTGGGGAACCACAAAGTTCCGTCTTAGGCCCAGTACTCTTCAATATCTTCATAAATGACTTAGATGAGGGAGTAGGGGAACTAATCCAATTTGCAGATGACACCAAGCTGGAAGGACTAGCCAACATACCAGAAGACAAGCTCGGGATCCAAAAAGAACTTGACAGACGTGTACCATGAGCCATAGAAAATGAAATTTAATCTGAAGAAAAGCAAGGTTTTACATCTGGGCAGGAAAAATCAAAGATACAAATACAGATTATGCGAAACCTAGCTCAAAAACAGTAACTGTGAGAGAGACATTGGAGTCCTAATGGACTGCTGGAAGAAAATTTCCTGTGTCGTTCCCCAGCTGGGAAGCAGTCACCGATGCTGAGAAGAAATAGACATGAAAGCCAGCTACCAGAAAAGGGATCCTTTAATTCAGGAAGGCAGGAAAAGTAGTGACACAGCTCCAGTGCTCTTCGCTTGCAAGCAAACTTGGAAGTGTGACTCTGAGCCTTTTAAGCTTAATTCCCCTTTGAAGCTCCTGCAGGTTGATGGGTTTTGATGTGTTTCTGATTGCCCTGAGTTTTATTTTCCTGTTTTCCTTGGTTAATCTTGGTCCCAGGTCTTTTGTTTTTCTTGTCCTAGGAGTTAATCCTGTCAGGGAGGCAGGAAAAAGGGAGTTTCAGTTTACCTTGGAAAGTTTATTTTTAGCCTGATTCCCCTTATCTTAATGGCTCTACTAAGTGTTCCTTTCAGCTGGTGCTTTCGCCTGGGGTTTTCTTAAAGGGGGAAGGGCTGGCTTGAGACTTTTGGCATTGTTTTCTGAGGTTTCTGGTGCTGTGAGGTTTCTGGCACTGTCCTTTTGGAGTATACTTCCCACAAGACAATCATTTAAACATGAATCAGCAGTGTGCAGCCGCCGCCAAAAAAGGTAATACAATCCTTGGTTAAACAGAGGCATAGAATCAAAATCACATGAAGTATTAGTACCACTTTATATAGCCTTAGTAAGGCCACACCTGGAATACTGCATCCAGGTTTGGTCAACACATTACAAAAAAGATGTGGAGACTTTGGAAAAAATGCAAAGAAGATCAACTAAGATGATTAACTAAATGCAAAGAAGATCAATTAAGAAGATCAACTAAGATGATGGAAACTAAAACATATGAAGAATGGTTGCAGGATTTGAGTTTGGCTAGTCTAGCGATATGAAGGACTAGGAGTGACATGATAGCAGTATTTCAGTATTTGAGAGGCTGCCACAAAAAGGAGGGGATTAATTTATTTTCCAAAGCACCAAAAGGCAGGAAAACAATGGATATAAACTAATCAAGGAGAGTAGCAACCTGAAATTAAGTAGAAATTTCCTAACAGTGAGGACAATTAACCAGTGGAACAGCTTGCTTTCAAAAGTTGTGGGTGCTTCATCACTGGAGGTTTTAAAGAAGAGACTGGTCAGTTACTTGTCTGAAGTGGTATAGGATCTCCTGCTTCATCAGGGGGCTGGACTAGTCAGGTCCAAGGTCCCTTCCAGCTCTATTCTGATTCTGAAGATGTTGCCCAAACACCAGAAGCAAGAAAGGTCCCTGGAAGGATCTGGGGAAGCCTGGAGGCAGACTGCAGGAAGAAGGAGATACACATCAATTCTGTGTAAAGGAAATAAATAAAGGTTATTCTTTTATAAATTGTAACAGATGTAATACCAAAGTGTGAGACTATCTGTCTGCTGTTTTCTGACTATGTAAAGTGACCACAAATGGTAATCAGTGGAGACAATGCATTATGACTTGTTAAGAGCTCTCCAGGAAACAGGAACTTAAGCCTTGGGCAAAAATCACTATCAGGAGACAGGAACATTGGGGGAGGGACGGAAATTGTCAAGAAGACCCTTTAAAGTGTAAAACAACTTAAAGCAGTGGTCACCAACTGGTGGTCTGCAAAAAAAATGCATTTTTTATATTGCACTAAATCAGGGGTCCTCAATATACGGCCCCTGGGACAGATAGGTGCAATGAACATTTGTGTTGCTGCAGAGAGTCTCCCCCTTTGGGGTCTTTTTGTGTTGGTCGGAGGAGGGGGGGAGAAATTCTGACTTGGGGATCTGCTTCAACCTCCTGGTGCAGGGCTCTGGGCAAAGGCTGGAGGGAAGTGCTGCTGGTGGCGAAGAGCCGGAGGGCCTTATTCCAGTGGGACTGCCTCATGGATGGAACTGGCTGACCTTCTCAGCCCGCTGAGCCTCCAGGCGCCAGTACCTGGCCTTGCATTTTTGCAGGTCTTCCCTCTGCTTTGTTGGAAGAAATCTCCTTCTAGGTTCTGCTCCAAGTGGGGAAAAAGACACTGGAGACATGGAGACTGCTTGGAAAGATGGTTTATGGTGGACAGGATCACATGGCTTGAGTTCCTGAACAGAAAAGGGGCAGATATAGTAAATCCTTGGGTTTTTATGCTCTCTCTGGCTCTGCATTTCTTGGGGCCCCAAGAGTATCCTGATTGGTTGTCAGACTCCCAGGGGGTGGGGGTCTTAGTAGCCTTGCTGGCTGATGGTCACATGTGCTTCCCAGGTCACATGTGGTGAGTTTCTGCTGCTATTGTGTAGAGGGCTAATCCTATCTTTGTTGGATCTTTGGCAATTCCTACTATGGCTCTGCCTGAAGGAGGTAGATCTTTGTTATGTAGAATAGACTGGCCCAAGCCTTAATGGCCCATTGACAAAAGGTGGGGGCAGGAAGATGGGAGCTGCTTCAAAATATGCTTATTCATTTCTCATACAGGGAAACATAATATTCTGTCTTTTCATATTTCCTAAAATATTTCACTCTTCCAGGAAAGGGGTGGGTGCTAACTTCCTACAGCTTGGAAAGCCTATGCTCCTAGTCCTCAGTGAGGTGCTTCTGCTGAGCCTCCTTCTCGGTCAGATCCAATTTGAACTGAGCTGTTTTGCCAACTCTTTCTCCTGGTGGCTGCTTAGCTCCAACAACTGCTTCCTGTTGGGGCCCTAAGGAGCCTGGGCGGGGAGGCAAGGAGTGGGTGGGGGGGAGGGGCGAACAGAGGCGAGGTGCCCCTCGATGTGAGTGACATTGAGTTGGCTACATCCACCCAGTCACATGACCACCTAGCCATGCCCACCCAGCCGGTCATTAGGCAGATCATATTAATAGTCCACGGGATTTAAAATTATGAATTTAGTGGTCCCTGAGCTCCGAAAGATTGGTGACCCCTGACTTAAAGGATGGTTAAAGGTTAAAGGACCGGTTGCAGTCTGTGTTGGCAGGGGGGCAGAGGTCGACCCCGAGGCCCCTCATATGTGGGGTGCCACAAGGGTCGGTCCTCTCGCCCCTTTTGTTCAACATTTATGTAAAGCTGCTGGGCGAGATCATCCGTGGTTTCGAGGTGAAGTACCATCAGTACACTGATGACACCCAGTTGTACATCTCCACCCCGGACCACCCCAACGATGCCCTTGAAGTGATGTCCCGGTGTCTGGAGGCCGTGCGGATCTGGATGGGGAGGAACAGGCTCAGGCTCAACCCATCCAAGACTGAGTGGCTGTGGTTTCCGACGTCCTGATATAGTCAGTTGACGCCATCGTTGACTATTGGGGGTGAATCGCTGGCCCCCACGGAGAGGGCTCACAACTTGGGTGTCCTCCTGGATTCACGGCTGTCTTTAGAAGAGCACTTGACGGCCGTGACCGGGAGGATTTTTCATCAGGTTCGCCTGATTCGCCAGTTGCGTCCCTTTCTGGATCGGGACTCCCTACACACAGTCACTCATGCCCTCGTCACTTCCTGCCTGGACTACTGCAACGCTCTCTACATGGGGCTCCCCTTGAGGAACACCCAGAGGCTCCAACTGGCGCAGAGTGCGGCCACGCGGGTGGTTATGGGAGCAACATGGCGCTCCCATGTGACACCTCTCCTGCGCAAGCTGCACTGGCTCCCGGTGGTCTTCCGGGTGTGCTTCAAGGTTTTGGTTACCACCTTTAGGGCGCCCCATGGCTTAGGACCTGGTTATTTACAGGACCGCCTACTACCACAAGCAGCCTCCCACCGGCCGGTACGCTCTCATAGAGAGGGGCTCCTCCGGGTGCTATCAGCTAAACAATGTTGACTGGCAGCCCCCAGGGGGAAGGCCTTCTCTGTGGGGGCACCCACTATCTGGAATGAGCTCCCCCCAGAGATACGGAGGATCCCGGATCTACGCACTTTCTGCTGTGCTCTTAAGATTCTTCTATTCCATCAAGCCGGCCTGGCCTAATTTTCTCCCAATTTTAAAATCCTTTTAAATTGAAATTTTAATCTGTTTTAAATTATTGGGATTTTTAATTGTCTTGGGCTAAATTATTTAATCTGGTTTTAATTATATTTTTTAACTTTTGTATCTATGTATTTTATTTTGTGCCTGTTCACCGCCCTGAGTCCTTCGAGAGTAGGGAGGTATATAAATCTAATGAAAGAAAGAAAGAAAGAAAGGAAGGAAGGAAGGAAGGAAGGAAGGAAGGAAGGAAGAAAAGAAAGAAAGAAAGAAAGAAAGAAAGAAAGAAAGAAAGAAAGAAAGAAAGAAAGAAAGAAAGAAAGATACTGTATATTTTCTTTTCTGCTCTGAATACAATTTTGATTTTATTATTCTGGAAATTTTTGAGGTTTAGAATGCTTAATTAAACCTATATAAAAGAAATTATTTTGAAAGTCTTTGCTTATATTTGTAGATGTTTTAACCTACACAATGAGAATTTGCTTCCATCTGAATGGAATCTGAATCTGACTCACATTTTACTAAAATCAGAGAATTGACACTAAATTTTGACCCGAATATATTTCAGAGCATTGACTAAAAATACCTTATTTAGATTCTTTGTTTTATTCTTGAAGTTGTTCTACTTACCTCCACTTTTTATCTCTCAATGTCTGTGTGCTTAGGAGTCAAGATGCCGCATCCTATGGCATTGTTTGTTTATTAGCAGCACAAGTTGTTGCTCTTTTAGGAATTGTTACAGAGATGGGTTAGAAATTACAATATGGGGAGGGAAGATTTACCAAGAATTGAATTAAAGGACAAAATGGTTAGAAAATATGTACAGGAACTGTCCAGATGTTTTTCTCTTTTGTGACAGACAGGCATTCCTTTGCAAACACCACCTTTGGGCTTTACTGTACACCAATATAAAGCAGGACAGTGGGTATGGATAAAGGCCTGGAAGGATGAGAAACTGACTCCAATTTGGGAAGGACCTTTCATCATCTTGTTGACCACTGAGACTGCAATTTGGACTGCTGAAAAAAACTGCCAGTCCCAAAGGAGTGGAAGGTAGAATCTCACCAAGGAGATCCACTGAAGTTGATGATCTGAAGAACCCAATGGACTGGTAGGCAGTAACATTACCAGTGGGAATAGCGTTTTTGATTACCTGGGCTATTTTTGTATTTTTCCTTTGTAGGACTGAAAGATTGCTTATGCGGTTTCCCCAACTGAAGAGAACTACAACTGAGAAGATTCTATTGCGCGCCCTCCCAGATGTGTTGGTTTTGTAATTGTGCTTTTTAAACATTTTTTAAATGTTGTTGTTTTCATTGCATTATTTATGTAATTTGTATTGGGTGTAAGATAGAGTTTGAAAAATTAGAATTCCCTGAATTCCCTAAGAAAGCAGTGAATATGTTTGTGCAACTGGCTGAAGAAATTGCTAAGACTTTTAACAGTAAGCAATTATTTTGTATGTGGAGGAACAAATATGGGAGAACAATGGCCATGGGAAGCCCAAGAAATTGAAACATAATATTGTGATAAATATGTGGAAAAATAAAACTCTCAAGTTCACAAAGGGAAAAGAGGGAACTTGGGCATTAACTACAAATTTAGTAGGAAAAGTATGTTATAAAAGAAAAAGGAAGAATAGGAGAGTGGCAGTAGGAGATATGATTTGCTTGACTGTATGGAACAATGACAGTTCGTGGGGAGAAAGTGGAATATCAAAGGAGGAGATATTAAGTGAAATAACTGAGATGGCTTATTTAAAGGATCCTTAAAATGTCACCCTGGACTGGATAGCCCCAGAAGGTATGTATTGGATATGTGGAAAATATGCCTATGGGTATCTACCCAAGGGGTGGTACGGATCTTGCATTTTAGAAATAATAAAGCCAAGTTTTTTCCTCCTCCCCATTGAACAGAAACAATTGCTGGGATTAACTGTATATGATTTTATCAGATAAATCTACATTTATTTTAAATTTGTTTAAATGTATTTTAATTTTAAATTAATTTTAAATTAATTTTATATTATTTTTTAAAATTTATTTTAAAATAAAGATAGATTTTTATCAACCATACAACCAAGTGATATAAAAATTGGAAGTTGGAAGGATGATGATTGGACTCCACAGGAGATCATCAACTATTATGGACCTGCTACATGGGCGGAAGATGGCACCTTAGGTGCCAGAGAGCCCATTTATATTTTAAACAGGATAATTTGGCTGCAAGCAGTGCTTGAAGTAATTACCAATGATACTGTAAGTACTATGGCACATTTAGCCAAGGAAAGTGTAAAGCCTCGAACCTACATCATGCAGAATCAGTTAGCCTTAGATTACTTATTAGCCCAAGAAGGGGTGTGTGTGTGGAAAATTTAATTTGAGTAATTGCTGCATTGAAGTAGATGAGAGTGGAAAGGTAGTAAAGGAAATTACAGACAAGGTGATGAAATTAGCTTGTCCCAGTCCAAACCTGGAGAGGATTAACCTTAGATGGGGTAAATAATTGGTTCAGAGGATGGTTTGTAAATTGGAAGGAACTAGCAAAATTTGCAATATTAGCATTCTTGGCTATTATGTTTTTACCATGTTTGATTCCTCTCATACAAATGTTATTAAAACGAACAATGAAAAGCATGACTTTAATAACAACTTCAACAGAGAGTGGGAGGAAAGAAACAATGTTAATAATGAAGGAAGGAAAACAGGGCTTGGGGAAAGAAGATTCAGAATATAAAAACTTGCTTGCACAGGAACCAAAAGAAAACTTAGGAAATTATGAATTATTAAAAGTATAAAAGAATAATTCAGGTAGAAGAGAAAAAGGATGAAATAAATAAAGGTTATTCTTTTATAAATTGTAACAGATGTAATACCAAAGTGTGAGACTATCTGTCTGCTGTTTTCTGACTATGTAAAGTGACCATAAATGGTAATCAGTGGAGACAATGCATTAATAGTACAGTGGTATATGCACCCTGTTATTAACACAGCTGCCTGCAATTTCTGCTGGTTCGAATCTCTCCAAGGCTCAAGGTTGACTCAGCCTTCCATCCTTTCTAAGGTAGGTGAAATGAGGAATCAGTTTGTGGGGGCAATAAGCTGACTTTGTATAAAATATACAAAAGTATGAAGGCTATTGCTTAACGCATTGTAAGCCGCCCTGAGTCTCCGGAGAAGGGCGGCATATAAATCAAATTAAAAAAAAAAAAATGATTTGCTAAGAGCTCCCCAGGAAACAGGAACTTAAGCCTTGGGCAAAAATCGCTATCAAGAGACAGGAACATCAGGGGAGGGACGGAAATTGTCAAGAAGACCCTTTAAAGTGTAAAACAACTTAAAGGATGACTTAAGAGAATAAGGGAGAATTGGGAGGGCTTCTTAGACTTGGCGTGCATTGTGCAGGTGTATAAAATGTATAGCTTGAAAACTGCTTTTGGCGTTCTTTGAACTCAATCCATTTGGGAAGGGTCTAAGAGGCCATGCTTGCAACCGCTTTTCTTTTCTTTTTTTTCATGTTTTTCCCAAATAAATCTTTGATTTTGTTAACCAGACTTGTCTTGGAGTTGTGAGTATAAAATTTTGGGAATTTTAAATCTCACATGTGTGAGCAAAAAAAAAAAAAAAAAAAAGTTAAGCAATATATATGGATGTCAGTAATTGTTCCCCATGATAACAAAGAAATGAGCTCTGAGTTAGTAAATACTGTATCACATTAACATCAATGTGTTTTCATGCATAAGCCTCTAGTAGTGTGACACATTTCCACTCTGGCCCAGTTAGAAAATATTGAAACTGTCAAAAAATATAGAGAAATAAGGCAAGGGTGACCAGGTGAAAAGACAATTTCTTGCAGAAGCAGGCTGGAGGATCCGGGAGCAAGACTTGTCTAGAAGTGAGCATGTGCTCAGTTGGCAAGACATCTTTCAGAACTATGGCTGTGTATCCTGAAGGGAAAAATCCCCAGCTAAATTAATACCTGCCTTAAACTGCAAAGCTGTTCTACATGGTGCTGCATTGAAGTGGGGCTTTCAAAGACATGGAGATAATGGTAGGTTTCCATTTGTCATTCACAGACATAGTCCAGTCTAGATTATTTATTTATTTAGAGAATTTATAAGGCCGCCCACTCACTTTCAGTGAGTCTAGTTGGCTTACAAACAATAAAAAATCCCAATATAAAAAGAGTAAAAATAATATCCCACCTACCCCCTGGCAACAATAAGCATTCAAACAAGCCACTTGATGAGCTCCATCCTGCTCTGGGTTCCCCAGGCTGGTTGGAAAAACCAAGTCTTCAGGTCCTTTTAAAGAGCATCAAAGTGGGGGTCACTTTGTATATGTATGTATGTATGTATGTATGTATGTATGTATGTATGTGTATGTGTGTGTATATATATATATATATATATATATATATATATATATATATATATATATATATATATATATATATATATATATATATATATATAAATAAGTAGGTCTTTGGTTATTCGGGTCTTCTCCCACGTAAAATTGGAAGTGTCTTGGTGACGTTTTGACGAAGTCTCATTCGTCATCTTCAGGCTGGTGTTCTCAGCTTCGTGCTTCCAGGAGCAATGTGTTTGCTCCTGGAAGCACGAAGCCGAGACTTCATCGAAACGTCGCCAAGACACTTCCAATTTTACGTGGGAGAAGACGCGAATAACCAAAGACCTACATACAAACACCCGCGAAAACCTGAGAAAACATATATAAATACATATATACAAAGCCAGCATCCCACACCTCCACACCAGTATTTACAGAGAGACGGCAGCTCCGATCACACTTTGCTTGCACAGGCACGAAGCTGAAGGCACCAGCCTGAAGATGATGAGTGGGACCTCGTCGAAATGTCACCAAGATACTCTTAATCTTACACGGGAAAAGACCCGAATACACCAAGACTTGCATACTTCTACCCATGAAAATCTATGAAAACATATATACATACATACATACATACATACATACATACATACATACATACATAAATACATACATATAGGTCTTTGGTTATTCGAGTTTTCTCCCGCGTAAAATTGGAAGTGTCTTGGTGATGTTTCGACAAAGTCTCATTCGTCATCTTCAGGCTGGTGTCTTCGGCCTTGTGCTTCTAGGAGCAGTGTGTGATCGTGGTTGTTTCTTCTTTTTAACTGCCAGTGGGGGTATGAACAGATTGAGTGGGAGCATGGCTGTGTTCTGATTGGGTGGAGGTGTGTTCTGATTGGGAGGGGGCTTGGCTGTGCTCTGATTGGCTGGGGGTGTGTTCTGATAGGGTGGGGGCTTGGCTGTGCTCAGGTTGGTCTGAGTTGCAGGGGGATTTGAACTTGTGGCCTGCATTGCTTTTGTTTGGCTCCGTGTTCGTGGTTGTGCTGCATCTTCATGGTGTGTGTCAGTTTGCTTCATGTATGGATTGGAGGGGTTTAAAGTGGTTAATGATGCAGCTGTGGCCTGGCTTCTGGTTTGTGGTCGTGCCTCATCATTGGTGTGGGTTTGGGCTTGCTTTTTGTGTAGATGTGTGAAGGTGACGTCCTGTGTGGTTTTCATGAGTATGGTCTGGTGTTATTCTTTGTGTTAGGGATTCGTTTGTCAATAAGGGTGGGTTTCCAAATGGCTGGTAGGTGGGAGGTATTATCTCTTTTATTCATGCTGTGGGGACGTTTTTCTATCTCAATGGCTTCTCTGATTATTCAGAGAAGAAAAAAAGATCTTATTCTAAACATTTATCATTCTACTATTACACCCAAAATTCTAAACAATAAACACTGTTCTAAATCTTTATCATTTTAACAATCAATATTTCATATATATTCCTCAATCCTAAAACCCATTACCTCAAATCTATATTTTACTTCTCTTAAGTGACATCTAATATCCATAATCTTGACAAAAAGTATTTTCTTCCTCTCTTAAAGTCATTTCATAAACAATCAACATTTCCTTCTGTAGTTTGTTACTTCCACAATACTTTATTTTATTTACTTCAAGTTTATTCTCATATTTTATTGAATCTAATTTTTAACTGGTTCATAGTTTAAATATCTATTTCCCAGCTGTATTTTCCAATACTCCTGTCTGTATTTATTTAAACTGGTTCACAGTTTAACTACTATTCTCCAGTACTTCCACTTCCTCCTAAATTTGTTTTTTAGCTGGTTTGCGTCTTAATCAGCTGCTTTCCAGCAATGCTTTCCTCCACTCCTTACCTTAATTATTTTAGCTGCTTCACAATATAATTTAACTGCACACCAACCTTCTCCTTAACTCCTCCTAAATCTATTATAAAACTCAAGTAATTGCCTTCCAGCAATGTTTTCCTCCACTCCTACCCCTATTTTTAACTGGTTTATTTCAATTGATCCCCAGGTATAGTCTCCTCCACACCTAACTTTTTATTTTTGGCTAGTTCACAGTTTTGCTTTAACTGTTACCCAGCGTATGCTTTCCTTCACTCCTAACTCAGTATTTTGGCTAGTTCACAGCTTTGCTTTAACTGTTTTCCAGCACATGCTTTCCTCCACTCCTAACTCTTATTTTTATTTTTAACTGGTTCCCAATTTACTTTAACTGTTCTCCAGTATGATGCTTTCCTCCACTCCTACATTATTTGTAAAACTGGGTCACAGCTTTGCTTTCACTGATCTCCAGAATCATGCTTTCCTCCACTCCTAAATTCATTTATTTAACTAATTCATAATATTTATCTCTTATTCAGTTGTTTAGCTCCAAATTACTTCGGAATGTGTTACCAATATTGTTTTCCAATCTATTCTCCTCCATATCTCTTATCAATTTAAGATAAAAATATATTTCAATAAATATCTTATCTCCTATTCTCTCTTAAGTTTTCTCCAATTCCATGCTTATTTCTTATTTTCAATAGGAAACATTTTGAAACACTTTAAGATCAATTTTTTATGGTTCTTAATTCTATAAATAATTATTTTTAACATCCAATGCCTTTAAAGGTAAACATTTTAAATTATTAAATCTGTAGGTATTGCTAGTTCAAAGTTCAAAGTTAAAAAAGGCATTAGAACATCCAAAAATCATGTTTTTCTTCAATCATTTATGCTTTTATTTCTTAATCAAATTGTTTATATATTTATATGAGAATAATAATAGAAAAAAGGAGAGAGTAATAGCAATAATAATAATAATTAAAATAAAAGAAATACAAAAAAATAAAGGAACACTAAAAAAGAAAAAGAAAAAAGGAAGAGAGTAGAAATATAACAAAAGAGGTCAAATGGATTAGAAAAGAAAATAGAGAGGGGAAAAGAAACAAAGAGAAAAATACTAGAAGAAAGAAATAGAGAGAGAGCATAGAGAAGAAAAAGAGAGGGGAAAAAAAGTATCTCCTAGCATTATTCAACCACCCAGAAACTGTTACATTCATTTAAATCAAAATATAATATTTTGTTGTCTTGTTACATAATATATTCCATTATTCCTTTCTCCAGTCTGTCCAAATATGTATCTTTTCCACTTCAATGTCATCAAAGTTATGAGTTCTACAAAGTTAATTGTGAAGCTATTCCATTTATGGTATCATCATGTCCTTCTTCTATTGCCACACCCTTCTTTTGTTGCCATGTTTATTAGTTCAGTTTTCATTGTTCCATTTAATTTCTTCTTTCTAATCTTCAATAAATCCTCCAGTGAACAGATTATGTATCCTAAGTCAAGTTCTCTGAGTCTTTTCCTCAAAATAGTCAAGTTTAAATAACAAGCAACAAAGTTTCTCTTTTCAAGTAACAAGCAGCCTGGAATTTACAATTTCACTTTTCAGCTGGCAACCATTTTATCCGTCTCCATTTGTCTTTTTCCTTTGCTTTTGAAGGCATAATTATTTCCTCTTCTCCTTCCTCTCTCCCAAACATAGTCCAATCTCATTTATCCATCAAAAAGTAAAGAAAAAATATATCCAGATCTGTAGTCAAACATTTCCAAAAAGTCAGTAATTTATGTTATCCACCAACAGGTCTTTTGTCTTTGTGCCCCAATAGTTCTCAGCCGCTCTTAAGGCGGAAGCAGAATTCAGCGTTTGTGGGCAGTTCCTGCCTGGGTTGATGTCCACTCACCAGGCATGCAAACTCCTGGCTCTGCTCTCCGCTTCTCCTCTTCTCCTCCTGCACATTCTTGTATCCCAGTTGCCACAGTCTCAGGGCAGCCGCCATGGCTGCTGTTCCACCACCGCTGCACAGGGGGCAAGCCTCTGGGCCCCGAGGAACCTGCCCGTTCCTCTTGGCCGACCGAGAGGTCCCTCTCTATCCCCCTGTCCCTACAGGACAGGGTAGGTCCAAAGACCTACCGGCGGGGGCTTGGCAGACGGGGTTTTCGTGGGGCTCCAAAGAGCCCGCTAATTCCCCGTCTGTATCCCCGTGGCGCCAACCAGAAGTCTGATTATATGAGACCACAGCTGCATCATTAGCCACTTTAAACCCCTCCAATCCATACATGAAGCAATCTGACACACACCATGAAGATGTAGCACGACCACGAACACAAAGCCAAACAAAAGCAACGCAGGCCACAAGTTCAAATCCCCCTGCAACTCAGATCAACCTGAACACAGCCAAGCCCCCACCCTATCAGAACACACCCCCAGCCAATCAGAGCATAGCCAACCCTCCCACCCAATCAGAGCACAGCCAAGCCCCCGCCCAATCAGAACACACCTCCACCCAATCAGAACACAGCCATGCTCCCACCCAATCAGGTCATTCCCCCGCTGGCAGTTAAAAAGAAGAAACAACCACGATCACACATTGCTCCTAGAAGCACAAGGCCGAAGACACCAGCCTGAAGATGACGAATGAGACTTCGTCGAAACGTCACCAGGGTAGTTCCAATTTTACGCGGGAGAAAATCCAAATAACCAAAGACCTACACACACACACACACACACACACTTTTAATACAAACATTCCATCTTTCATTAAACAGTGTGTCGTCTGAGTATAAAATTCTTTGTGTCTTAACAATTCAATTTACCACCATGTTCATTACTTACATTCATTCTTATATTAATACTAGATAATAATAATAATGATAAAATAACCTAACCCTAACATTTCTCTTAACTTATCTGATTTTATATTACATTACTCTCAAATTTATTCTCTAACCATTGATAAAATAACTCTCATATTGTCAGATCCCTAAGAGTGATACTGCCAATCAGTTGGGAGAAGGGGGAGGCTTGGATTCAATTTAATAGCATTGCCTGTGTCAACAGATATTTTGCAACCTATATCCTGGCACCAAAGAGCCCTGAGATCCTTTTAACATGGAGGAATGTTTATGATAACCATGTGGATTGTTTCACTTTAAAGGATAACGGTGTGAATACATATTTGTTCGGGTTCTCAAGGAAACTAGTAAAGAAAACATCTTCACACTTGTGTATTGGCTAAAATCTGCATTCTGATTTAAAGGGTTAGTTAGTCTGTCTCTACTGCTTTAATCCTACTTGTCTTGCCTAAGGGTATTCAGATCTTGCTTTAACTGGGTTGCTATCACTTCTGCTTAATAAAAGGTTCCTTTTGAACGACCACGTTTCAAGAGTTTTTACTTTCTTAAGTTGGAAGGAGAGGCAATCATTACACATATATTATAATAATCTGATTCTTCCTTTCCTTGAATTGCAAATGTTAATCTATTCATTTCTGCACATTTTTATCTGTAGGGATCTCTTCGCTTTTCCAGTTTTGTGCAAATACAGTTCTAGCTGCAGTCACCATGGAGAAGTAGCCTTCTTCTGGGTCCCACCAGTTTTACCTCATTAGGAAATGGGACACACAGCATTCCCTGCCTCCCTGCTATAAATTAGATGGATGTAACCAGGAAGATGTGATCCTTCAGATAGCCTGGTCCCAAACCACCTTTAAAGGTGACAACCAGCACCTTGAATTGCATCCGGAAACAAATCAGCAGCCAATGCAACTCCTGCAAGAGAAGTGATACATGTGGATACCTGAGTCTGCACAAAACCATGTGGGTTATTGCAATTGGAGCTTCTGGATGCTTCTTTAAGGGCAACCCGGGCAGAGCATAGTTGGAAGCAACTAAATTGTCTTCCTTGAGTATTTTCAACTTGCCACACTGAAAATGTCACTAAACAGTATTATCAAGTGTCTCATAGCCAAGGCGGTTTCTCACAACCATTTCTGGTTTTTTATAATGGTTTTTGAAAAACTGGCATCTGGTTCTCTTACAGAGAATTCCACCTGTTACTTGGTTTTGTTTAGTGGATAATCTGGTGGTGGCAGCTCATTAGCCCTTAGATTGGGTGTGCCTATATCTTTAGGTGCTTTCAGGATAAACCAGTTCCCAGGCAAATAGTGATTCAGTAGCAATTCAACTGCCATGCAGAACAGCCAGTTTCTTTTCCTACTTCTGTTACTGTTACAAGGACAGATGATTGCATATCATCTTGGCAACATAACTAAACCAAATGGCAACATAGAAAAAGGC
Organism: Arizona elegans; assembly: GCA_022577455.1. Classification (NCBI taxonomy): domain Eukaryota; kingdom Metazoa; phylum Chordata; class Lepidosauria; order Squamata; family Colubridae; genus Arizona; species Arizona elegans. The sequence continues at coordinate 56,277,372 of JAKOOJ010000009.1, forward strand.
AGTCTTTGGTAATTTTTGCTCTGTAGCTAATCCACTCCAGAAATGCGACTCCATGTCTTTGTGTTTAGGATGCATTTATGTGTAATGGGGAAAAAATGATGATCCTAAATGGAAGATGAACAGTTAATAATACTTTATTAATAGTACACAATTTACACTGTATTTCTGTGTGCATTCTTCTTCTTTAAATTACCACCAAACTCTTGAATGCACAGTCAGGAAACATGATTAGCTACCATCTGTTGAAATGCAACCAGATGCTACAGTTCAATCTAAGTTTGACATTGAACAACCAGTTGAGTTCAAGGGAGAATTCTCATGTGCATATTAAATTACTCTGCAACCCCAAAATGACCCTTTAAAAAATGGACATGGATAATGGTGTGTTTGATGCAAGGAATGCAATAGCTACAGTATAAACAGGTATGCATTTGAACAGGATGAGGAGAGCCAGGACAGAAAAAGAAAGCCAAGTGAGGTACCCTTGAGAATCCAAACTGAAAACTGAAAAAGGAGAGATGGTGTGTTATTAAATCCTGGACCACATACTGTGTTTACAAATTATACTAACATAAGAAAAATATAAAGTATCCAGCCAGCAGTCCTGACAAAAGCTTTGTTGCCCCTCGTAGGAAAAATATAGAGCAAGATTATCAACAAAGAAAACCTGTGTAAATTTCTGCAATGACAGATTTTTGTTCATGTTATATTATAATTTTGTTTTAGTGTGTCCACTTAGAATCACTTCTGACTGAATGAGTGAATACAGTTATTCGATTTCCATTTGCAGGTCTTAGGGCTGGAGTGTGGTATCTAGTCTCCCTGAAAATTCCTCTTAAACATAGTGAGATTTGAAATACCATTTGCTTGCAAACAAAAACTGTGGGACCACAAAATAGACAAAATGATAGGAAATGAAGAAGCTAAAGTGTTCTGGGATTTTAGAATACAACAGAAAGGGACCTGCCTCACAACACCCCAGATTTAACAATTGTTATAACAAAGACAAAAGAAGTCTGGATAGTGAATATGGCAGTACTTGTAGACAGCAGAATAGAAGAGAAAGAACTGGAGAAGATAACAATATACAAAGACCTGCAAAAAACTGTCAAAAGAAAGCAAAAATTGTACCAATAGTAATTGGGTGCAATCCCAAAACAACTGGAGCAGCACTTGAACACCATCAGCAGTGACAAATTCACTATCAGTCAATTGCAAAAGGCAACTTTATTTGGAACCATCACTTACATTATGCGGCAATATCTGTAACACTATCCAACATCCACATCTGCCTATCCCAGGTCCTTGGGAAGGACTTGATAGGCAGACAAAAATGCCAAATCCAGTCTGAACTTCTGGCTGACTGTATAATTGTGAGGATTGCCTCTCCTTCCAACTTAAGAAAGTAAAGACTCTTGAAACGTGGTAGTTCAAAAGGATCCTTTTATTAACAGAAGTGATAGCAACTCAGTTAAAGCAAGATCTGAGTACCCTTAGGATTAAAGCAGTAGAGACCCCTCCCTTTAAGTCAGAATGCAGATTTTAGCCAATACACAAGTGTGAAGATGTTTTCTTTACTAGTTTCCCTGAGAACCTGAACAAACATGTCTTCACACCATTATCCTTTAAAGTGAAACAACCCACATGGCTATCATAAACATTCCTCCACGTTAAGAGGATCTCAGAGCTCTTTGGTGCCAGGATATAGGTTGTAAAATATCTGTTGACACAGGCAATGCTATTAAATCGAATCCAAGTCTCCCCCTTCTCCCAATTGATTGTCAGTATCACTTTTAGGGATCTGACAATAATGAACCATAATAAAATAATTACATTTTTATGCCATCTGACTCCTAGAGAAATGTAAGTTTATTTTTTATTCATTTGCAGTGATGTAACAAATGAAAAATATTCCATAATTACTTATTGCATCAGTGACTAAATCTAAATCATTGCAACTGAGATCAACATACAGAGGATCCTGTAATTTGTTCAAATCAAGTGGTCACAATTAGGTCAAGGATAGCAGATTCCCTTGTTCTTTCTTCCAATCTGACAAATGAAATTGCTAACAAGAGAGGACGAGAACTTGTTGGACTTTTAACTCTTGATAGAATTTGATTCCAAGGAAGTTGAAATCCCCACTCTGGGTATCATATAACTCTTTGGAAGTCTTCTCATCTGACCTAGAAAGGCCTCATCTATATCTTCTGCCACTCCAGGCAGTTTGTAATCAGCTCTCACAATAGTATCAGTGACAGTGTGCAACAGCTAACAATTGTCTGACATCCTGTCATATGAACTAGAAGAGCTGTTTTTCTTTGGCAATGCAGTCTGGGAGAAGAGCAAATAATAAACTTCTGAGAATCAGAAACTTTTTCACAAGGAAGCAGGGTTGATGGTCTAGAGGAAAGAGGAAAGGAACTGGCTGGACCTGAAAAGGGACTTTTGGAGGAAGAAAAGAAAGATTACTAATGAATCCACTTGGCCTAAGCATCTTTAGGAAGTGATGAAATTTTGCAAGTTCCAAAGGGTCAGATCATGATTACTGAGATGGTTGTGACTAGGAAAAGAAAAATGCTCCTCCTGCTTGACCTTCACTGCCAAACACTTCTTTGTGCTCTCTGTTTGTTTGTTCAAGGTGTTTGCTCTTTGGATATTGGGCTTTTGATATAACCCTTTATATCATGTTTTGTTAAAGTAAATCCCCAAATTCTGGAATCTTTCAAACTGTAGATGTATTGAGCAATTGCAAAACAGATGATCATGTTCATATGTTAAACTCTAAATGTTTTTTTTTTTTGGAAAAAGTTTTATTTTAGATTAAAAATAAAAAAACAAAAAACAAAAAAAACCACAACAATAACATAAAAATATCATCCTTACAAACAATTATAGACAGCATCTCAATCGGTTAAAATCATTTTGTGCTTACAATTCTCCAAATCTCCTCATATAGCTAATTATTCTTTACTTAAACTAAAGATAAATATTTTAACATTTCATATATGCTATCTCATCTCCATACATTTTTATCAAACCATTGATAAAATATCTCCCATATCAAATAGTATTGTTTATCTTCCTGTTCTCTTATTTCAAATGTCAATCTATTCATTTCAGCACAGTCCACCATTTTCATAATAATTTCTTCATCGGTAATTATCTTCTCTCATTTCCAATTTTTGACAAATATAATTCTGGCCGCTGTTAAAATGTTGACAATTAAGTATTGTAATTCTTTATTAAATGTCTCTGGTAAAATTCCTAATAAAAATATTTCTGGTTTAAAGTCAATATGTCTCTTTGTCATTTTTTCTAACCACGTATGTATTTTAGTTCAAAATATCCTTGCTTCCACGCATGTCCACCACATATGGTAATACGATCCTGGAGTTTGATGACACTTCCAACATTTCTCCGATTTATTTTTAAACATCCTGGCTATTCTCGTTGGGGGTAGATGCCACCTGTAAAACATCTTATACAAATTCTCTTTATATGCTGTTGACATTGTCATTTTATAATTATATAACCACAATTTTTGCCATTTCTCTAAATCAATACTATAACCAATTTTTTTTCCCCATGCTATCATTGATTCTTTAACTTGTTCTTCTTCCAGTTTTGCTTCAAGTAAATATCCATATAGCTTTTTAATTATATGGTCATCTGAATCCATTAATATCTTGTCTAAACCAGTCAAAACACTACAAATACCTTCTTGTTTAAAGTCTTCTCGATATCTGGAAAGTATTTGCATGTATGAAAACCAATCTATCTTAATTCCCTGATCTTCTAAGTTTTGTTTCAATTTAAGTTCACCCTTTTCATCCAATAATTCATTATATCTAACAATTTGTTCCCCTTCAAATACCACTGTATAAGAAAAAGCTTCAATTGTAGATACCCAGACTGGAATCTTCAGATAATGGTATTTTTTGATCTTCTCCCATGTCAAAAACAAAGCTTCACATATCTGGTGCCTTCTAAAATACCCCTGAATTTTATTTCCTTTATACCATAAGAAAGCATGCCATCCCATCAGCAAATCATGTCTCTCCAAATTTAATAATCTAGTATTTTTCAATGTCACCCATTCTTTAATCCACATTAAGCAAACCGCTTGATAGTATAATTCAAAATCCGGTAATCCAAAACCACTCCTTAGCATCTTGTAACAGTTTAAGTTTTATCCTTGCCTTCTTTCCCTGCCAAACATATTTTAAAACCATTTTATTTAAATCTGCAAAAAAATTCCTTACCCAGCTTTACAGGAATTGTCTGAAAAAGATACAAGATTCTAGGTAAAATATTCATCTTAATAGTTGCAATTCTACCAATCAAAGATAACTGCAAGTTTCCCCATTTCACCAGATCCTGTCCTATCTGTTGCTTAAGCTTATTATAATTATTTTCTTTAAGAGAACTACCTCTTGCTGTTAATTGAATCCCCAAGTATTTTATCTTATTTGTGACCTGCATCTTGGAGATCTCCCTCAATTCTTCTTTTTGTTTTTTAACATATTTTTAGTCATTATCTTCATCTTCTCTTTATTAATTTTCAAACCAGTAACCTCCCCAAATTCACCTATTTTTTCTATCAATTTATTTATTGATATTAATGGTTCTTCAACAATAAAAACCAGGTCATCAGCAAAGGCTTGTAATTTATATTCTTCCTTTCTAATTTTCATTCCTTTTATCTCTTTTTCTTCTCTAACCTTTCTGTTCAACACTTCCAACGTCAATATAAATAACAATGGGGATAAGGGACATCCTTGTCGAGTACCTTTTTCTATTTCAATAGCATCAGTCAATTCTCCATTAATCATTACCTTTGCTGTCTGTTTTGTATATATAGCTTCAATTGCCTGAATAAATTTCCTTCCAAAGCCCATCTCTTCCATTTGTAACATCATAAATCGCCAGTTCACATTATCAAATGCTTTTTGTGCGTCTAAAAATACCAAAGCCATTTGTTTTTCAGGGTGCGCTTCATAATATTCTAGAGTATTCAAAATTATTCTTAAATTGTCTCTAATTTGTCTTTTTGGAAGAAATCCATTTTGATCTGAATGAATAAAGTTATTCAAGTATCTCTTAAGTCTTTCTGCCAAAATTGAAGCAAAGATTTTATAATCCGAATTCAGCAGGGATATAGGGCTATAGTTTTTAACTTGCTGTGCGTCTGTGTCTTCTTTATGAATCAGTGTGATATAAGCCTCAGTCCATGATTGGGGTATTGTTTTATTTGTCATTACTTCATTCATGATGTCCAAAAGTGGGAGGCATAAGGATTTTTGTAATGTCTTATAATATTCAACAGGCAATCCATCTGGTCCTGGTGTCTTTCCATTTTTTTGTTTCTTAATTGCTTCTGTTAGTTCCATCATTGTTATATGCCCATTTAGCATTTCTTCAATGTTCTTAGGGATTACAGGTAGTTTTGCGTTCTGTAAGTATTTTTTAACTTTCCCCTCTTCAACCTGCTCTCTTTTATAAAGTTGCCTGTAGTATTCTTGTATTATTTTTCCCTTCTCTTTATTTCCAAATTTACTTTGTCCTTGGTCTTCAATCAGTTGCGTTATTTTTTTTTTTGATTCCCTTTTTTTCAATTGATATGCTAGCCACCTTCCCGGTTTATTTGCATTTTCAAAATAGTTCTGTTTAGCATTTCTTATTTTTTGGGCTAGCTCTTCCTTCTCCAGTAAGTCCATTTTATGTTTTAACATATCCATTTTCATTTTTACATCTTTCTTGTGTGGATCTTTCTGGAATTCCTTTTCAAATCTCTTATGTTCATTCTTTAATATTGTAAAAGTTTGTCTTTTTTTCACATTCCTTTTCTTTATATAATCTATTATTATACCTCTAGCATAGGCCTTCATTGTATCCCAATGGTTTTGTATCGATGTATCTTCTTTTTTATTCTCCTTAAAGAAAAACTCCAGCTCTCTTTGCATTTTCTGTACAAATTCTTTTTCTTTTAAAATTGTATTATTCAAAGTCCATCTAGCTTTCCTTTTTTGACCTTACTAAGTTACTATCATTGGATTGTGGTCAGCCCATAAATTAGTGTCTATTTCCACCTGTTCAATTTTCGGAATTAAGTCCATTGTTGTCCATATCATATCTAACCTGGACCAAGATAAGTGCCTGTTTGAATAGAAAGTGTATTGTCTATTCTTCCCATTTCTAATTCTCCATATATCTTTCAAATTTATTTCCTCTGTCATTTTAAAGAAAGAGTTTGGCAGTGTCTTTCTATTATGCTTTCCTGTTTTTGTTGTTTTATAGTCCAATTTTTCATCTACTATTCCATTAAAGTCTCCCATCATGCATATATTATCATAGTCCATTTCGATTATTTTCATATGTAAATTTCGATAGAAGTCACTCTGATTGTTATTTGGCGCATATATTGCAACTTGAAGTATCTTCATGTTATTATCAATTATCTCCACTATCAAAACTCTACCCTCTGAATCTGCATATATTTGTTCCGCTTTTATTGAATTTTTAATATATAGAACAATGCCTCTCTTTTTGTGTTACGATAATGATGAAATTTTTTCCCAAATTTGGTTTGTGCCAATAATTTTTCGTGTTGCTTTTTAATGTGAACTTCTTGCAAACAAATTATATCAAAATTTAGCTTCTCTAATTTATGAAAAACCTTTCTTCTTTTCACAGCCGAATTGAGTCCATTTATATTTATTGAAATTAATTTCGTTGTATCCATATTCATATTTTATATGTAGGATTTATTGCTCTAGTTGATCTTACTTCCCGTTGTTCTTTGGATTCCACAGTCCCACCAACAGCGCCTTCCATTGATTCAATCATTAACATTTCCTCTTCTGTAGGTTTTGCCGAAATCAGTGTAGCTTGTGTTTCTGTTTCCATTGCCACTTCCTTTTCCTTGAATTTCAATGTTTTTTCTCTTGCCACTTGAAGAATTTGTGCTTTGATCGATTTCTTAGTAAATCTTATATGAACTTCTCTTGGTAATTTATTGCGCATAGCATATCTAGTGTGAACTCGATAAATCTCATCCACACCGTATGCCATCTCCTCTCTAGATATCTCCAGAGCATCAGCAAGCATAGAAATCATGACATTCGCAAGATTTTCTCCTTTCTCTTCCTCCACATTTTGAAATCTAAGATAGAATTCTGCTCTATCCATTTCCAATTCCACTACTGCACTTCTTTCGCTTTCCACCTCTCTCAGTCTCTTGTCAAAATCTTTCATTTTTTCCCCCCTTTTGGTCATCCTTCTTCTCAAGTTCTTGTAGTCTTCCTTCAAATTTTAACATTGCCTGTTGTATGCTAACCACTTTTTCATTTGTCTTTATTAATTGTTGTTCCATCCGTTGAACATTCTCATCTGTCTTAAGTAATTGCTGTTCCATCCTCTGAACTGCACTCAAAATTGCCTGTAGTGACGCTTCTTTCTCTTTCTCTTTCTCTTGTTGTGTCATGGTCTGGACCGGGCATTGTCCTCCAGATGAAGATGCAAAAGATGTGGTTGCAGCTCCCATTGTTACTGTTTTTTTTTTACTCATTTTATTATAATCCACTGGTGTAGAGACCAAGAGAGGAGATAAAAAATTAAAAGACAGAAAGCAAAAAGGAGGCCAAAAAGGGAAAAAGAAAAAGGAGAGGCAAAAGGGAAAAAAAACATGGAAAGGGAAAAAAACAAAACCCAACTCTTCAGGTTCTTCCAAACCCTAATCCAACTAAGATTCCCTTAAAAAGGAAAAAAGAAGGGGGGAAAAAAAAGAGAAGGAGAGAAAAAAAATTCTTGTATAAACAAAATATCAAGGAGATAGAAAAAAAATGATGAATTACAGAAATATAGAGGCCCAAAATCAAAAATCCACAATAGGAAACAATATGGGGGGGAGTAAAAAAAAAAACCATAGGAAATAAAAAAAGAAAAAAAGAGGAAAAGGCAAAAGAAAAAGAAAAAGAAAAAAGCTTCAGGCTCTTGAATGCCTAAATCCAATTCGATTCAAACCTTAAAAGGCCTTAAAATAAAAAAAGATCTTTTCTTATATTTATCCGGAAAGCGTACAGAGAGTTCTCTCTCATACAAGCCTCAAAAAGAGAGAATAATAGTAGCTGCCCCAAAGAGTGATGATAATAGAGAGGAAAATTCCCCTTCATACTTTTCCAAGGCTCCTACTTCAAAGTCACCAAGAACACCTGAATCAACAATGCAGATAGATACTGTCTCAGATGTTCTCTTCACTTATGCTAAACAAGCTGGAGCTCAGAGCCACTTTATTATTATTTTGGCTACAATATTGCATCATCAGATAATTGCCCAGCCGCCCTGTTTAGGGTGACCCACTCCCTCCTCCATCAGAGAGCACGGGATGATCCCTTGCAGGGTCGAGCTGAGGATTTTGTGCAGTATCTGCATGACAAGATCGCTCTGATTCGGGAAGGCCTGGCCTCTGACTGGGTAAGTCCAGACGGGATGACTGAGGCAGGTCTTGAGAGTGTTATCTGGGAGGAGTTCGATCCTGTGGCTCCTGAGGATGTGGACAGGATTCTGGGACGGCTGAAGGTGACCACATGTTTATTGGACCTGTGTCCCTCCTGGTTGGTGCTGGCTTTCCGGGAGGTTACATGAGGCTGGCTCCAGAGGATTATTAATGCTTCCTTGAGTGAGGGTGTCCTGCCAGCCGTCTTGAAAGAGACGGTGGTGAGGCCCCTCCTGAAGAAGCCCTCTCTGGATCCGGCTGTTTTGGCTAACTATCGTCCAGTCTCCAACCTTCGTTTTATTGCGAAGGTTGTTGAGAGTGTGGTGGCGCGGCAGCTTCCACAGTACCTGGATGAAGCTGTCTATCTAGATCCACTCCAGTCTGGTTTCAGGCCTGGGCACAGCACGGAAATGGCATTGGTCGCGTTGGTGGATGATCTCTGGAGGGCTCGGGATAGGGGTTGCTCCTCTATCCTGGTCCTGTTAGATCTCTCAGCGGCTTTTGATACCATCGACCATGGTATCATGTTGCGCCGGATGGAGGGGTTGGGAGTGGGAGGCACCATTTTGCGGTGGTTCTCCTCCTACCTCTCTGACCGGTCGCAATCTGTGTTGGCAGGGGGGCAGCGGTTGACCCCGAGGCACCTTGTCTGTGGGGTGCCGCAAGGGTCAGTCCTCTCGCCCCTTCTGTTCAACATTTATGTGCAGCCGCTGGGTGAGATCATCTGTGGCTTTGGGGTGGAGTTCCATCAGTACGCTGATGATACTCAGCTGTACATCTCCACCCCAGGCCACCCCAACGATGCCCTTGAAGTGATGTCCCAGTGCCTGGAGGCCATGCGGGCCTGGATGGGAAGAAACAGGCTCCAACTCAACCCTTCAAAGACTGAGTGGCTGTGGTTTCCGACGTCCCGATATAGCCAGCTGGTGCCATCGCTGGTTATTGGGGGCAAATCATTGGCCCCAACAGAAAGGGTTTGCAACTTGGGCGTCCTCCTGGATACATGGCTGTCTTTAGAAGAGCATATGACGGCCGTGGCCAGGAGGGCTTTTTATCAGGTCCGCCTGATATGCCAGTTGCGTCCCTTTCTAGATCGGGACTCCCTACGCATGGTCACTCAAGCACTCATCACTTCCCGTCTGGACTACTGCAATGCTCTCTACATGGGGCTCCCCTTGGGGAGCACCCAGAGGCTCCAGTTGGTCCAGAATGCAGCCACACAGGGGATTATGGGAGCGATGGGGCGCTCCCATGTGACACCTCTGCTGCGCGAGCTGCATTGGCTTCCTGTGGTCTTCAGGGTGTGCTTCAAGGTGTTGGTGACCACCTTTAAAGCACTCCATGACTTAGGGCCGGGTTATTTACGAGACCGCCTTCTGCCACCAATAGCCTCCCACCGGCCAGTACGCTCCCACAGAGAGGGACTCTTCAGGGTGCTGTCGGCCAGACAATGTCAGCTGGCGACCCCCAGGGGGAGAGTCTTCTCTGTGGCGGCACCTGCCCTCTGGAACGATCTGCCCCCAGAGATACGCACGATACCAGACCTCCGGACTTTTTGTCGGGCCCTGAAAACACATCTTTTTCACCTAGCCGGGCTGGCTTGATCCCATCCCTTCAATTTTTAATTTGTAATTGGTTTTAACCTGGGTTGTTTTAATTGGATAGCCAAATTATTTAATGTTTTTAAATTTCTTTTAAATTTTACATGTTATGTTTTTTACCATGGCTGTTCACCGCCCTGAATCCTGTTGGAGAAGGGCGGTATACAAATTAAATAAATAAATAAATGTATCTTTAATCTTTCTGCCTGGGTACATTGCAACTTCTTCTTTTCTTTTCCCCAGTAGATGGCAGCACTTTCACTCTCTTAGCTTTCCTACTTTAAAAATCCAAATCCTCTTTATTGAAAGTTAATTTTTTTTTAAAAAAAGAAAAAGTTATAAAAGAGAGAAAAAAATCAGAAGGAAGGAAAAAAAAGGCTTCACAATGGATCAATCACAATTCAGACAAATTTTTTTTCTTTTCCTTTTTTAAACAAAACACAGTCCCAAAAATCAATGCCTTCCCTTCTCTTCTCATTCAGTCCAGTCTCAGTCTTAAAAAAAACAATTAGTTTAAAAAGTTCCAATCAGCAATTGGGTTTCAAATAGTCTATTTCTCACCAGATCGGATAGCTGTCATTCCTCTTTCTTCCTCCGAAGCTGCCCCAGCCTTGGCAGCCGCAATGGCTGCTTTCCTGCTGCCGGAAAAAGGGCTTTCCTGGATCAATCAGGGACTTTGCGATGTCCCTGAGATTGACAGGAGGTGCCCTCCACTACCACAGTCAAACCTAGACTGTGGGGTCCTAACTGGACCGTCTGGCAGCGGGGCTATCGGTGGCGATTCTGGAGCCCCAAAATCGCGCGTCCGTTTCGCTGTGGCATCAACTTCCGGTCTCAACTCTAAATGTTGACTTAACCAAAAATTTTCAACTCTTGGTCTTTGAATCAGTTTTCTATTAAAGGAAAGGTAAGCTTGAAAGTATGATTTTGCATGGTCTAGGCTTAAATGGTTGAAAAAGTGAAAGGCATGATTATAGGATGTTGGAGACCATTTGGGATTTGATGGATCACAAGCTGAACATTTATCCAAAAAACAAAGACAAATCCCAAATAAAGGCATCAGCACAATTATCAACTGCATCTATGGAATTACTAAAATCAAGAGAAGTCTCTATTCTGGGTTGGTCAGACCACACCTAGCAATTGCAATCAATTTGGAGTATTGTGTTTGAAGGATATTGACCAACTGGAGCATATCCAGAGGGGAATGGGAGGCCTAGAAAGAAAAAAAAAACTGATGAGAATCAGTTGAAGCATTAGGAAATATCCTGTGGAAAAGAATGATGTGGGCAAAAAGACACTTGTCTTCAAAACAAGATTTCCTTTGCAGCAAATACAAATATGTATACAAAGTTCCAAATTATCTTTCACTCTATGGCAGTGGTGAAATCTAATTTTTTTTACTACCGGTTCTGTGGGCGTGGCTTGGTGGGCATGGTGTGGCTTGGTGGGCGTGGCTTGGTGGGCATGGCAGAGGAAGGATACTGCAAAAACTCCATTCCCTCCTCACTCTTGGAGGAAGGATATTGCAAAATCTCCATTCCCACCCCACTCTGGGGCCAGCAAGAGGTGGCATTTGCTGGTCCTCACCCCTGCTTTACAGGCATATTTGGACCCTTTAATACTGGGTTTCTCAACCTCAGCTACTTTAAGATGTATGGACTCCAACTCCCAGAGTTCCGCAGTCCCTGTTCCCCAGTTCCCAGGTTGAGAAACCCTGCCTTGGAAAAAGAATCCAAGTTGCAAAAGAGATGTTTTCTTCTGCCTTGAAAGATTTTCTCCAAAGATTGCACCGCGTATCTGGAAGGGAGTTTGGGAAGAGCGTATAAGAGAACTGGAGCAAACAGGACATTTGGGGAAAAATTCTCGCTCAACAAGGAAAGCTAACTGGAGATGATCGAGTCCTGCAGAAGTGGCTAAATGGAGGGTAACATTCACTGAAACAGATCCTTGAGGCCAGAGCTTCAGGAGGCTGCTGAGAAGCAGCTTCATTATGGTGTTTCTCAAAGAAAGAGCAACAACAGAAGTTTGGGGCTTTCAGGCTTCTACTGTAAGTCTCAGATAGGAAAAAACCGTGTCTTCCAATCCACCTCCTTTTCTAACCTTAGGTGGGGGGAATCACCAGGAGCAAATAAATTGCAGCAGAAAGGAGGAAGTTGCAGGCTTGTAACCAATGACAGGAAAAGACCAGAGGGAGAGTTATGCAAAGGATAGAAATCGGAGCAAGTCTCTCACTTTTCCAGTTTTGCTTGATAATGACATTGTTCTCTTGTAAGTGATAGTAGGATTTCAGAAAGCGGCTTTCAGATCAATAGCCACACTGCTGTTTTTCCATCTAGAACACATTTTAAGTTATTTTCCAAAAGTGGTTTATGAGTGTTTCTGGTGCATTTCTTTCTTACCCTCTCTTTTATCTTTTAAAAGCATTTTTTAACTACTGGTTCAGGTGAATAGCTAGTAAAAAAATGCTTAAAAAATAAAAAAAAGTTCCAAAGATCAGCTGAGCGATGCACGATCATCAGAACTTTTTTTTTTACATTTTTTTACTACCGGTTTGGCAAACCAGTAGCATTTTTTACTACCAGTTCAGGCAAATCGGCCTGAACCGGTAGCATTTCACCCTTGCTCTATGGTTACAAAAAGAAAAGTCCTTCTTTTTCTATTATCCATTTTTTTCTAATCATCGAAACCACAAGTCATAATTTTTTCTCCCGTTTCATGCAAAAAGTCTATAAGGGTTTCCTAGTCAGCAGTAAATGTAGATATTGTGTTTCCTCTGATCAAGATGTCATCTTAATCATCTCTGCAAATTTTATCATCTGAGTATATAATAATCTTGCCAAAGTTTATATATATATAAAAATGAAGTTCCATGACTTTTTTTCCAGCTTTCTGTCCATTAATCCCCACAAGAAACCCTCTGGTTTCAATTGTATTTTACTCTTTAAAATCTTCTGAATTAGTATATCTATTTGTATCCAAAATGTTCTGATTTTTTTACACATCCACTAAACATGATAAAATCTCCCTTCAGGTTATTCACTTTTCCAACCTAAATTTGAGATATCTTTTTCCATTCTAGATAATTTATCTGGTGACACATACCAGTGGTACATCATTTTATAAATTTTTTCTGTAAGACTAAAATGTAATGTAAATTTCAGTCTTTTAAATACATATTTTCCAATTGCTCCATTTATATATTTTAATTAAAGTTTTAGTCCTTTTTTATCATACATTTTAATGAATTTTTTAATGGTTCCTCTTTGTGTCTTATCAGCATTTGGGTTGTGTGCAGAAAGGGACATCAATTTTCCCAAAGCACCTGAAGTCTTTTGGTGGCACTTTGATTGGAGCATGTTCTTTGACTGGAAGACTTGATGCAGATTTAGTCTTAGACTTGTGGCAGCTACAGGGCTGCAAGGCTGGTCTGGAGCTGGTGTCAAGTAACCACTTCATGGAGTGGTTCATAGTGAAGTCATCTTCCTTAGGGAAGCCCCCCTGAAACCTAGAATACATCCAGTGGTGGGATTAATTTTTTTACTACCGGTTCTGTGGGTGTGGCTAGGTGGGCATGGCTAGATGATCATGTGATTGGGTGGGCATGGCTAGGTGACCATGTGACTAGGTGGGCATTTAATACTTAAATAAGAGGTACACAAAACTAGATTTTGTTACAAGAGTTTGACAATATGAATTAAAAACCATACAAGTGTAGGAATCTGCAATCTGCATATATGCAGGGATTTTCCTATCTTGGATGGCAAACCTCAGATAAGGAAGGTTACTTGCACGTAAGCACCAGGAAACTACATTAGAAGATAAGACCCTAATTCTGTAAATAAGAGGAACAGCAGGAGAGGAAATGGGATATATGTGTATTAGACTTTAATTAAAGTCTAACATTATAAGTGCTTAAGCAAAGCAGTAATGGTTAACCAAAGACTCTAGTTACCTGGAAGATTCTGTAGCCAATGAGATGCTGCCAAGTACACTGTAACTTGAAAGTAACAAACTATATAATGTCACTATGTAAGACAATAAAGTTACCCACATACATCCTCAACCTTTGTGTGTGTGTGGTCTCTACATAAAAGAGTTTTACAATATGAATAAAAGCTATTTATACAAAACTACACAAGAGTTTGACAATATGAATTAAAAACTATGCAAGTTTACAATATGAATAAAACCTATTTACCATATTTTTTGGAGTGTAAGACACACTTCCCCCACCTAAAAGAGGGTGGAAATTTGGGTGCATCTTCCACACCGAATGTAGCCAAAAACAAGAGGCATGGAAGAGGTGATGGTCTGTGGCAATCCCTGCAGCCTGGAACAGATGATTGGGAGTATTCTGGGAGGCCGATCCACCCGCCAATCAGCTGCTAGTGCTGAGTCATGCTTCAATAATGTACTGAAGCTGACCTGGCTGTTGGCTATTTGCTGCAAGGACATGTCAGATTTTGCAGCAGCAATCACATCCAGAAAGCACACACAAGTAACTGATTCAGCAGGATTCAATGACTTCTCTTTATATATAATATAACACATGAAGTAAATATACAATACCAAAACCAGGTTTTCCAGCATGGTAGTAAATACAAGCTAAACACAAGCAGAGGAGAGGAGTTTCAGTTTCAGTTTTAGTTTCAGAGATCAGCACAGCATGCAGCTTTAGTGAGCTAAGCCACACCCAGGCTCCTTAACAGATTAACAGAGTTGGAAGGGACCTTATAGGTCATCTAGTCCAACCCCCCCACTCAAGCAGGAGACCCTATGCCATCATTGACAAATGGCAGCCCAATCTTTTCTTGAAGATTGTGTGGGGGCTCCTACCCTCTGGAATCAGTTGCCCCCGGAGATAAGAAGGATCCATGACCTCAATGCCTTCCGTTGTTCCCTGAAAACTCATCTTTTCCAACAAGCCGGGTTGGCTTAGAAGAAATTTTTAAATTTTTTTTTAATTAGTTTGTGATTCTTAACTTTCGGCCCAAATTTATATATATTTTTAAATGTTTTAATATTTGTATTCTATGTTTTTTATCTTGGCTGTACACCGCCCTGAGTCCTCAGGGAGAAGGGCGGTATATAAATTGGAAATTAAATTAAATTAAATTAAATTAAATTGAAAGTCTCAAGTGATGAAGCTCTCACAACCTCCAAAGGCAAGCTGTTTCATTGGTTGATTGTTCTCGCTATCAGAAAGTTCCTCCTCATTTCTAGGTTGAATTTGTCCTTGGTCAGTTTCCATCCATTATTCCTTGTCTGGCCTTCAGATGCTTTGGAAAACAGCTTGACCCCCTCCTCTTTGTGGCAGCCCCTCAAATATTGGAACATTGCTATCATGTGTCCCCTGGTCCTTCTCTTCACTAGACGAGCCATGCCCAGTTCCTGTAACTGTTCTTCATATGTGTTAGTCTCCAGTCCCCTAATCATCCTGGTTGCTCTCCTCTGCACTTTTTCTAGAGTCTCAAGATATTTTTTATAGTGTGGTGACCAAAACTAGATGCAGTACTCTAGGTGTGGTCTTACTAGGGCTTTATAGAGTGGTATTAGTACCTTACCTGATCGTGATTGTTTCCCTCTGTTAATGCAATTTAGGATTGCATTGGTTTTTTAGCTGCCGCTGCACACTGCTGGCTCATATTTAGCTGATTGTCCACTAAGACTCCAAGATCCCTCTCACAGTCACTGCTATTAAGCCTGCTTTCCCCCAGTTTATATGTGTGCTTTTGGTTTTTCTTGCCTAAGTGTAAGACTTTACTTTTCTCTACATTTTGTTTTGTTAGATAGGGATCAGTGTTCAAGTCTGTCAAGATCCATCTGGATCTTGAGCCTATCTTCTAGAGTGTTAGCTATTTCTGCCAGCTTAGTATCATCTGCAAATTTGGTGAGTTCGCCTTCTATTCCCTTATCTAAGTCATTTATGAAGATATTGAAGAGTACTGGGTCTAAGACGGAACCTTGTGGCACCCTACTGCTTATTTCTCTCCATGTAGACTTAGATCCATTAAGGACTACTCATTGAGTACAATTTGTCAGACAGTTATGAATCCATCTGGTGGTGAAGCTATCTATCCCACTTTTTTCTAGCTTACAAAGAAGTAGGTTGTGGTCTACTTTGTTGAACGCCTTGCTAAAGTCTAAGTATATTATGTGGACAGTATTTCACTGGTCTACTAATTTAATCGCTATGTTGAAGAATGACATAAGATTGATTTGGCATGATCTGTTTTTAACAAACCCATGATGACTGCTAGTTATTACTTTACTCGTTTCTAGGTGTTGGCAGATCTATTTTTTTTATCTTTTCCAGTATCTTCCCGGGTATTGATGTTAGGTTGACTGGTCTGTAGTTTCTTGGGTCTGTTTTTTTTTTTTCTTCCTTTTTTGAACAACTACCAGTCCTCTGGTAGTTCCCCGGTGTTCCAGGATTTTTGAAAGATGTGGTGCAATGGTTCTGAGATGACATCTGCCAGCTCCTTTAGAACTCTGGTATGTAATCTATTAGGTCCTGGTGATTTGTATTCATCAACATCAGACAGGTGTTATCTTTGTCAGCGTTGCAACGCTGGCATAGAGGGAGCAGAGGAGAGCGAAAGATAAACTCTGAGACTTTTGCCTGCTAAATCCCTTTGAAGCACGATTGTCGTGGAAATGAGGGGAGGGGGCACATTCCTGGGAAATGACAAGGAAAAGAAGTCTGAAGAATGACTTGGAAGACAGCCAATGAGAAGCAGAGATTTGGAGATCGGAAAAGGAGGGATTGGGAGGCAAAAGGTCAGTCTTGTCCACGCGGAGTCATGATCTGGTGGCTCAATTAAAGAAAGATTTCCTTAAAGATTGGCAGTTTGGAAATTCATTTAATTTTGAGATAGCACCGCAGTCTGACAGACGGACAAGACTCAACTTTCCAAGCCAAACTGGCAAACCTCCAGCCCTCCAGCTCCTTACCAGATGTTTGGACGAATTGGAGGGAGGGGTCTGGAGCCATGGCAGCAAGCCAGCTCTCTACTGAAAGTCTGCTTCAAATGGATGTGAACCAGCCACCCCTCCCTACTTCAGCCAGCTTGAATGCAACGGGGCCACCCCCTCCCCCAGCAAAGCTGCAACCCCCCCTTCCCTCCTCACTGCCACAGGTTTACCAAGGACAGACGATCGTGCTCCAGCCCAAGAGAAGAAAAAATGATGAACCTTGGTGGACTTTGCCAAAATCTGCAGAAGCTAAATTCCCCTTTCCAGATGCTAAAGGTAAGGGGAAGCCCCTGAGTGAACTGGGAAGGGCGGATTGGTTATGGGATTGGCAGAAGGCCAGACAGAAAGAAATTTCAACCCTGCCACTTGAAAGCCCCATGGAGGAGTTAAAGCAAAATTTTGAATGTGCTGTCAGCCTGGAAGATGGTCCATCCTGCAGGCCCAAAGATAGAAGGAGGCCAGCTGACCCTGTTGAACCAAGCCACCATAGAAGGGGGCCCAGCCCTTCCCCCTCCCACACCAGAAGGAAGGAAAGTCCCAGTTTGCATCCATGGGTTCCTCCTCTACCCAGCAAACATACCAGCCTACGCAAGGCATCACCCACCTCGCCCCCGAATGAGAGATGAAGAAGTTCAACGATACCCCAGACAGGCACACAGAGCCCAGCCATGGGAGGACAGGCCACCGAGGGCAGAACCACCCCAGTTCAGAGGGAAATTTGATGGGGATCCAGACCAGGTGGCGCAGTTCCTCGACACAGCTGAGGTCTATATTGAGAGTTATGGGCACCTTTACCCATTCTCCAGAGCCCTGGTCAATGCCATTTCAGAAGGGCTGGAGGGAGAAGCAAAGACCTGGTCATCAGCTCTCTAAAAGAATAGAGCCCCCCAACTGCAAGACGCAAATGATTTCTTGCAACTATTGCGGGCGAGGTATGAGGAAGTAGGGGAGAGCCCATATGTGGAAGACAAACTCAGAAGCCTAGTCCAGAGAGGGAAGCTCATCAAGGAACACATTCGTGAATTCCGAAGAGTCGTGGGCACCTTGCCTCCCCTACCTGAGCGACTGCTAGTGTATTTCTTCAGAACAGTCTAGATAAGCAGATCGCTCAAGTGACCGCTTATCGAGACATCCCGAACCGACTCTCTGAATGGTTCCGCATGGTGATGCAAGTTGAAAGGGGACTGCGTGCCAATGTCATGCTAGAGCAACCAGAGGCCAGGGAGAGATACCAATCGGACCCGAGGCCACAAACCAGACGAGGAACCATGGCACCACGGCCTACCCAAAGTCTGTTCGTTCCGCGGAACCCAATGAGATGCTACAGATGTGGAGGAATGGGCCATCTAGCAGCAGCCTGTGGAACCCTGGGCCCGAGGCCAAACCCTCAGCCAAAGGCATGACGAGAACGGGGCCCCAAGTGAGCTGCTGATGCGCAACAAAGTCTCCTCCCCAGCACAGAGGTCTTCGCCCACCTGACCAAGACAAAGGGAGTCCCGGATGATGGAGACCAATTCCCCGAATTGCATGACAGCGAGGATGAGGGTGAAGACAATCCAATGGTGAGTGGACCCATCCACCCTTTCCTTTTCCCCATACGCCTAACAGCCCCAAAGACAGGTACCCAAGAGACTTTCCAAGCCCTGATAGACTCGGGCTGCACTAGGTGCCTGATTAATCTACCCACAGTCCTAAAGTTGGGAATCCGAACTAAGAAGCTCAACCACCCAATTCGTTTTGAGCAAGTTGATGGGACCCTAGTAGGCGGAACGTGCGCCACACACCTGACTGAACCAGTGAAGCTAGAACTAGGAGATCACTGGGAGATGATACGGTTCATAATAGCCCCCAAGATGGCTGATCCAGTCATACTGGGACTTTCCTGGCTAGACAAGTGGGGTCCAATTATCTGGTGGCAAGAGGTGACCCGCAGATGGAGGATAGCCAAAGGGCCCCAACCTCTGCCGTTTCAACCAGAACAAACACCCCCCACACTCGGACCCCAATGTCTCCCGGCTGAACAAAAGAAAATGGCACCGACACAAGCCCCCCCCGAAGGGCACTGCGAAGCAGCTGGAGCCCACATCCAACAGCACCCATGACACAGAGCAGATCCCAAAAGACTACCAAGACCTAGCACAGGTATTCAGCGAGACTGAGTGCGACGTCCTACCTCCCCACCGAGATTCCGACTGTGCCATCGAAATCATCCCTGGGGCAAAACTTCCTAAACCAAAATTGTATACCATGATGCCCCGTGAAATGCAAGAAATGCGGAACTACATAGACAAAAACCTACGAAGGGGTTTCATCAAGCCAGTCAAACCGCGGGTCGTGGCACCCGTCCTCTTCAAAGAGAAGAAAGATGGCTCTATGCATCTGGTAGTTGACTTTCGGGGAATCAATGCGGTCTGCGTACACAACCTATACCCCCTCCCACTCATGAAGGACATGCTAGCCCACCTGGCCAAGGGGAAGATTTTCACCAAACTAGACCTCCACGAAGCCTACTACCGAGTGTGCATCAGGGAAGGAGACGAGTGGAAGACAGCATTTAACTGCCCCCTGGGAAGTTACCAATTCAAGGTGATGCCATTTGGGCTACAGGGAGCCCCAGCCGTGTTCATGCAATTGATAAACGAAGTTCTGCATGACCACCTGTACAAAAGGGTCCTCGTCTACCTAGATGACATTCTCATTTACATGGAGACCATGGATGAACACATACCCCTCGTATGCAAAGTGCTGGAAAAACTGCTGAAAGCGAACCTTTATGTCAAACTGTCAAAATGCGAGTTCCACCGATCGCGTCTGGACTATCTAGGTTACCGAGTGTCAAATGATGGGATAGAGATGGACCCAGCTAAAGTACAATCAGTCCTAGACTGGCGACCCCCACACACCCGCAGGCAACTACAAAGCTTCCTGGGGTTCGCGAACTTCTACAGGCAATTCATCCCCTCCTTTGCAAGAATTGCCAAACCTCTGATGGACCTCCTAAAGACAGGAAGTCCGACAACAAAACCCCACCCGGGACAGCCTCTACAATGGGACTCGGCCTGCCAACAGGCGTTCGAGACACTAAAACAAATGTTTGCAAAAGAACCGGTCTTGAAGCATCCTGACCCCGAACAACCCTTTGTCATCCAAGCAGATGCCAGCAATGTAGCAGTAGGGAGAGTCCTACTCCAAAAGAACAGCCAGGGGGACCTGCAACCTTGTGCCTACACATCCCACAAACTCACTGACACAGAAAGACGATGGGCAGCATGGGAGAAGGAAGCGTTCGCAATGAGATGGGCGCTATTAACCTGGCGACACCTGCTAGAAGGAGGCCAGACACCGTTCGAGGTCTGCACTGACCACAAAAACCTACAGGCCCTCAAGACCCCACGGAAGTTATCGCCCAGGCAAGTCCGGTGGGCCCAATACTTCAATCGTTTCAACTTCGAGCTGAAGCACATCCCAAGAGGGAAGAACTTTCTGGCCGATGCCCTCTCCTGAATGCCTCAATACAACAGTGAACGTGAGCAGATAGTGAATCCCATCATCCCTTCTGCCCAAGGAGTGGGCCAAGTAAACACCAGATGGCAGCATCGAGACCAGCAGGGCCAGCCCGCGAGCGACCTAACGACGAAGCTCAAGGCAGAAACATTGGTGGACCCCTGGTTCCAAGACAATCAACATCTCTTGACAAAGAGAGATGGCCTAGCATGGAGAGGGATGAAACTTTATGTCCCAGCCACCTTGCACACCTTAATCCTCAAGAGAAGTCACAACGTCAAACCAGCGGGACATTTCGGCTTCCTAAAGACTCTACACTTAGCTCGGAGACAATTTTGGTGGCTCCACATGAGAAAAGATGTGGACAGCTATGTAAAAAGTTGTACCATCTGTGCCATGATGAAAACCCGACCAGGAAGGCCCCCGGGGCTGCTGCAGCCAGTAGCTGAACCGTCAAGGCCATGGGAGGAGATTGCTATGGACTTCATAGTCGAACTGCCAAGGAGCAGCAGAAGCACAGTGATCTGGACTGTAATAGACCTGTTCTCCAAACAGGCGCACTACCCTCAGCCCGCCAATTGGCCAAACTGTTCGTAAAACACATCTACCGCCTGCACGGAGTACCCAGAAGAATCATCTCTGATCGAGGGGTCCAGTTTACAGCGAAGTTCTGGAGGGAATTCCTTTGATCCATAGGATCATCCCAAGGCCTCAGCTCAGCGTTTCACCCGAGCACCAATGGTGGGGCGGAGAGATTGAATGCCATGATAGAGCAGTACCTGAGGTGCTATGTTGACTACCAACAATCGAACTGGATGGACCTCTTATCGTTTGCTGAGGTCGCATATAACAATGCTGTCCACAGTAGTACAGGACTAACCCCATTTAAGATAGTGAGTGGCATCGATTTTGTCCCCATGCCAGAGTACCCAAGAGAGCCTCCTTCCTCAGTTACCTTGACCGAATGGATGGCAATGCTAAGAGACACCTGGGAGAATGTCAAGAGGGCATTAGACAAGGCAGCACGGTCTTATAAGAAACAAGCAGATAAGCACCAAGACCCCCAGAGACCGTTCCAAGTGGGAGAAAAGGTCTACCTCTCCACCAAGTACTTGAGACTCAGACTCCTGACCAGAAAACTGGGGCTGAAATTCATAGGGCCATTTCCAATAGTAAAAGTAACCCGATTACAGTACAATTGCAGTTGCCCCAGTTACTAGGGAGGATACACCCTGTTTTTCACAGCAGCCTCCTGAAGCCTCTTGTAGGGTCAACTTTAAGGCCGGTGCAATGTGATCCCCCAGGGCCCTTAATTGTTGGAGGCCAGACCCACTATGAAGTACAGCGGGTTCTCGATTCGAGGTGGCACAGGGGGCGTGCCTCCAGTACTTAATTAAGTGGAAGGGCTACCCCTTGTCAGAAGCTTCCTGGGTGAAGAGCACAAACATCCAAGCTGACCGCCTCATAGCTAAATTCCATGCAGATCACCCGAACAAGCCAGGAGGGGGTGGGGTAACCCCTCGGAGGGGGTGAGGTACTAAACTTGTTATTTATTTCATGCAGGCCCCACTGGGAGAGTAAAGGGAGAGGGGCCGGATGTCAGCGTTGCAACGCTGGCATAGAGGGAGCAGAGGAGAGCGAAAGATAAACTCTGAGACTTTTGCCTGCTAAATCCCTTTGAAGCACGGTTGTCATGGAAATGAGAGGTGGGGGCACATTCCTGGGAAAAGATAAGGAAAAGAAGTCTGAAGAATGACTTGGAAGACAGCCAATGAGAAGCAGAGATTTGGGGATCAGAAAAGGAGGGATTGGGAGGCAAAAGGTCAGTCTTGTCCGTGCGGAGTCATGATCCGGTGGCTGAGCTCAATTAAAGAAAGATTTCCTTAAAGATTGGCAGTTTGGAAATTCATTTAATTTTGAGATAGCACCGCACTCTGACACTCTTACTATTTTTTTGCTTGCTGTCTCCTTCCTTGTTGCTCACGCAGCAAATACTGTTTCAGTTTCCAAACAGCCCTCAACTCTCTCACATACTGACAGGATGCTAGCCAGATGAATACTGATGGACGATGGTAGGCAGAGGCAGATTTTTTTTTCTTATTTTCCTTCCCGAAAACTAAGGAGCATCTTATACTCTGGAGTGTCTTATACTCTGAAAAATATGGAGGGTTGATTAAGAATGCTGAAGAATAAACGCAATCTGCATGAATTTCTCATTTCGCGTGAGGTTTATCTGTCTGTGAAGAACAAGCTAACACTTGGAATAGAACACCACCTCTGCGAATGGTAACAATTCTGCCCAGTTCTCTTGTTGATAGTTTACATAACATCTGATGTATTGTTCCACCATGGCATTGGACGTTCCGCGGATCTGTTGGTAGCCAGATGGAAAGCCGAGCTAAATCCCTGGGATGACCCAATGGACCTCAGGAACTCCTTCCAGAATTTAGCAGTAAATTGGACCTCACAATCTGATATTATTCACCACGGGATGCTATGAAGCCTGTAGATGTGCTTCATGAAAGGTTTTGCCAGCTTTTTGGCAGAAGGTAATCCGTTGCAGGCAGTAAAGTGTGCTTGCTTGGAGAATAAATCAGTAACAGTCCAAATCACTGTATTTTCCCCGCTGTCTGGGATTTCAACAATGAAGTCCATTGCAATCTCTTCCCAGGGTTTTGTGGGTTTGGCCACGGGCTGTAGAAACCTAGGGGGTTTCCCTGGTCTGGATTTCATGGTGGCACAGATTGCACAGCTTTTTATATAGTCCTCTACATCAGTTTTCATCTTTGGCCACTAGAATTGTTCTCTAGCCAAATGGAGGGTCTTTAAAAATCCAAAGTGGCCCCCTAGTGAAGCGTTAGCACCAATAGTCTCATGTAGCTGGACACATAAATCTTACTCCCTTTCCAAGCCAATCCCTCCCTCAAAGTTAAGTCTTTCTGGTTTTCCTTAAACCACGTATCATTTGAGAGCGCTGCTTTTAGCTCTGCTGGCAACTTGTCTTCAGGGAGGTTGGAACCATGCTGCATTTGTGTCCTAGTGTGTGCTTGGGCTGCTTGTTGGGTTTCAGAGATCATGGCATGTACTACCTCTTCTCACTGACTCTCAATGGGGTTTTCTGGACAAAGTATCAGTCAACAGGTGTCCCCCCACCCCAGAATGTATTTTAGGTTGAAATTAAAGCATTTAAAATACTGGGCCAGATGAACATGTTTGGGGTAAAGCTTCTGAGGTGTCTTCAGCACCTTGAGGTTTTTATGGTCAGTCCACACTTTGAAAGGGTCCTTTACCCCTTCTAGGAAGTGTCTCCAAGATAAGAGAATCCATCACAGCACAAAAGCCTCTTTCTCTCATACCGCTCACCTGCGTTCAGTGTTCATTAACTTTTTTGACACATAAGCACAAGGCATTAATTTGTTTTGAGCGTTCCTTTGCAGTTGAACATTCACTCCCGCCACGTCACTAGTGTCGGCTTGGACTATAATGTGTTTATTTGGGTCAGGGTGCTGGAGGATCAGTTCCACCGCGAATAGGTGTATTAAATGTTCAAAGGATTTCTGACAGTCCATTGTCCAGGTGAGGGGTTGGCTAGGGTTTTTTAAATTAAATTTATATGCTGCCATCTCACTATTAAGCAACACTAACCTGTCTTCAAAAACACTTCTTGAAGCAAGAAAGATTTGGCTTTCTCTTTGTTGCTAAGAGCCTTGGTGGCACAGTGGACTAAAGTGCTGTTAAGTAGCACCAGCTGCCTGCAATTACTGTAAGTTCAAACCTTCTTGTTTTGATCCCTAATTGTTCAACAATTGGAAACCCAATTAAACATCTGGTACAGCCAGTATCTATTACTGCTGGTACTTCTCCTTGCTCCCCAGTCTCAGACACCACCAATTTCACTTTAATTGAAAAGGGGGAGATGACTGAACTCACCATTGGGTTGTCTTCTCCACTAACCTCATCAGAAGGAGCTTCTTTGGCCAGAGGATCCTCGCTCTCTTCGATGGGGAGGGGAACCTCTATGGCTTGGTGGGCAAATTGACTGGTATCTGGGGATTTTCGTGGAGCCCTTTTGCTTCGGGCAGCCATGGCCAGATGTTGTTCTAGAACTGGCGCAGGGGCCAGAGACTCAGAAGCTTGATGACCCGCTTGTCCACAACGGTAGCATTTAATCACTCCTGCAGGTTGAGTGGGAGGGATTTCAGTAGGCTTTGACAGAGGACATCCTCCAAGGTGGCTTCTCAGCTGGGGCTTTGCGGTGGGGGTGAATTTCTCTGTCCAGAGCTATGGACATGATATACCAGTCTTGCAGTCACTCAGGCACCCCTTGGACTCCGCAGGCTGTTCTGACTTCCTGATCAATGGTGTCTTTAAAATACTGTAGGAGTATTCAGTCCAGCAAATGCCCCAGATTCCCTGTGACCTGTCTAACATCCCATACAAAGTCTTTTATGGGTCGATTATCTTGCTTCATCACCTTTAATGTGATGACTCATTTTCATTGACTCGGTCTGGGTCCTCAAATCTCGCCCAGAGCAGCTCAACAAAACCATTGGCATCATTAAGTTCAGCAGCTCCCTCATTGTGCAGCTGGGCTATTCAATTGGCAGCGTCCCCTTCATTCATCCCATCAGAAATCGCAGATACTAAGTCTCGATCTGTTTCATATTGCTCTCCATAGTGATCTATATGAGCCCAGATTCGGCTCAGGGAGTAAGCCAGGCTTACCATGAAATGTTGCTATAAACTGGGATGACAGTTGCCTCACTGGTGGATTGGCCCCAGCAATGTGGGGCTGGGACCTGCTGGTGTGCTACCGCAGGTGGTGGGGCAAGCACCGGTAACTGAGCTGGAACCGGGAGGTGGGTGTGGTCAGTGCCAGAAGTGGTACAGCAAATTCTGGGGCTCCTGGAAAATGCTGATATCTCAGCTGCTTTAGGGGATCACCAGAGATCATAGCTGTCCTGTAGGGACAGTGAAGAATGGAGTCACAGGTAGGCACAAACAGGGAAGTCACAAGTTCCTTGAAGTGTCTGCATCAGCCTCCAACCCAGTAGCAAGGGAAGACAGTCATTAGGAGCTGTCAAAAGCCGGGCGGTCACACGCAAGAAGAGAAGGAAAAAAGAATGAGGTGATCATCTGGGTGAGATGGGCGGTCTTGGAAATAAGATTCCTTTATATATTTAACTCCTGAACTTTTAAAATAGTTTTTACTTGAGAAAATTGGCAAAGAGGGAGGGGAGGGAGTAGAAAAAGGCTACTTCCCCACCTCCAGAACAGCTGCGAAGAAGCAGAAGCCATTAATAAAAGCTAATTAACAAAAGCTGAAAAAGTAATTTAATAAATTGAAAGCATACTGGGAAAAAAGGCATTTTTGGCTAAAGAACTGTAATTTGAAAATTTGGACTTTGGAGTTTTGAAGCTGGGGTTTATTTATTTTCTTTTTTAAGATTATTTTGGATTGCAGAGGAAATTAAAGAGATATATTGGACAAAGGAAAAGATGAGAAGTGAGTGAAATTGGGATGTTTTGGAAACTGGCAAGAAGATTTTGTTAAGAAGTGGTCCTGTGACTTTGTAACAGAAGGGGGAAGAAAAAAAGAAAAGAAAGAAAGCTATTTGTTTTTTCCTTTCGCTTGATGGAGTTATGAATTTTGGAAGGTTTTGGAATAGTGGTATTTTGGAATACTATTTTTTCTTTCTGGTTTTTCTCTTTTTGTGCCTTTTCCTTTTCCTTTTTTCTTGTAGAAATTCTCTCTTCCTGGACTTAAAAGAGTTCATTGGCAGGATTTTTGTTTTTTATATTTTCTAATATTTTTTTGGGGGGGGATATATTTTTTCATCTTTTTATTGCCTGGTTGGATAGTTTGGGCAAACACCTGGGTTTTGGACTAGTGGATTTTTATTTTTGCGCTGATCTGGTTTTATCTTTTTTTTTTCTTCCTTTCTATTTTTTTCCTCTATTTTTGCCCTTTTGGGCTGTTTGATTGTTCTTGGCTTTTTGTATGGTTTATGGATCAAATCTACATGGATTAGGGTATCAAGAGCCTGAAGAGTCTGATTGGGCATTTTGAATTTAAAGAAATTGAGTATTTGGATTATAAAATTGGGTAGTAAGATTTGAAAAATCATTTTTCTCTCTTGTTTTCTTTTTTTTTTTATTCTTGCCTTTTTGGAGCAACTTGGCTGCTATTTATTTATTTATTTATTTATTTATTTATTTATTTATTGGGTGTTGTTTCTTCAGATACAGTGTTTCTACCTTTTTTTCATCCTATATGGAGTATGGATTAAATTTATGTGGATTAGGGTAGCAAGAACCTGAAGAGTCTGAGTGGACAGTTTGAATTTGAAGAAATTGAATATTTGGATTATAAATTGGGTAGTAAGATTTGAAAAAACAAGATGGAGAAAACAACACAACATTCATCATCACCATCAATATCTGCAACATCTGGTACACCTGGGCAAAAGACAACAGAACCTATGCCACACCAAGTGAAAATAAACACAGAATTAAAAAAATATGCTACAGACTATATATGAAGATCTTAAGATAAGATTAGACAAAGTAGATGGGAGAATGGAAAAAATGGAAGGAAATATGGAAAAAATGGAAGGAGAATTGAAAGAAGTTAAAGAAATGATAGGGAAAAATGAATAATGATTGCAGAAAATGGAAGAAAAAACAGAAGCAATGGAGAAAAAAGTTGAAGAGATGGACTGTAGACTCACAATTACTGATAAAAATCAGAAAAAAAACAATTATAACCCTGGAAATGGATAATGCTGATTTTTATTTAAAATTTCAAAACATTGAAGAAGAAAAGGGAGAAAATTTAGCAGAGAAAATTGCAGAGATACTAGCAGAAGCAATGGAAGAAAGTAAGGAAGGGATATTAAGTGGAATGTACGCGATATATAGAGTGCACACAAGATATGCGATGAGACATAATCTACCTAGAGAAATTCATGTTAGATTCACCAAGAAAACACTGAGAACAGAGATATTACAATTGATGAGAAACACGATGATAAAACACAAAGGGAGAGAAGTAGTGGCACTGAAACAAATTCCAAGAAGAGTGAGCGATCTGAGAAAAGAATATCAATTTCTCACGAAATGATTGATAAAGAGAGGAATAAATTTTAGATGGTTGATTCCAGAAGGAATATTGGTGAACTGGCAAGAACAAAGATACAGATTAGACTCAGTAGAGAAAGCAGAATTATTTTATAAACAATACATAGATATCCAAGAGGAAGGAAGGTTGAGGTAAGAAAAAGGGATGAACAACAGGAGGAGAAGAAAGAACAGTCAAGAGAGACAACAAAAGAACAAGAAGAGAGAGCATTAAGAGAAGGAGCAAGGGCAAAAGAAGTTAAGGAACTAAGGGAGATAAAGACTAGATCGACAAAACAAATAAATAAGAAATGGAAGAAGAAATTAAAATAATATATTTGAATATAAATGGATTAAACTCGGCAATAAAGAGAAGGAAAATATTTAATAAATTAGAGAAGCTAAAATTAGAAATTATATGCTTACAAGAAGTGCATATTAGAAAGCAACATAATTTTTTTGGGGAGCGAATAAAATTAGGGACATTGTAGACAACTTTGGCTTGTCAAAGCAAAAGAGGAGTAGAATTTTACATCAAACAGTTAATACAATCCAAACAAATATTTGGATGAGGATGAGGAAGGAAGAGTATTAATGGTAGAAATTGTAATGAACTATTAAAAAATATTACTTATGGGTATATATACTCCAAATGAAAATGAAGAAGAATTTTATGCAAAATTACACCGGAAAATATTAGAATATGAATATGAAGATAATTCATAATTGGAGATTTTAATGTGATTGTTGATAATGAGTTAGATTATAAATCTACAAAAGTGAATAAAAAAACCCAAGAAAGACGTTCCCGAAAACATTCTATACAATGGTAGACGAATTAAGTTTATAGGATGCTTGGAGGAAAATAAATTTAAAGGAAAAACAATATACATTTTACTCAAACAGGCATATGTCATGGTCAAGAATAGATATGATGTGGATGTCCATAGACTTAATATCCAAGATAGACAAGATTGATATAGAAGCAAATATATGGGCAGTCCAATAATGATGACATGGAAAGGACAAAGAAAAAGAATGAGATGGACATTAAATCAAAGCCTGTTAAATGAGAAAGATTTCATACAATATATGGAAAAAGTATTGACCTTTTTCTTCAAAGAAAATAAAAAAGAAGATACATCATTGCAAAAATGTATGGGACACTAGCAAAGCATATATAAAGGGTTTGGCAATGACATATGCGGGAAAAAGAAGCAAACAGGACAGACAAACTCAAAAGAAGTTGGAGCAGGAATATAAGAAGTTAGAGAAAGAATTGCAAAAAAAAACCCACAAGACAAAAAAATTAAAAACCTAGTGGAATTGGGGAAACATAAATTGAATTTAATAGAAAATAAAGATCTGGCAAGGAAAATATTTTGGATACATTGGAATATTATGAGGCACATTCAGAGAAACAAATGGCATTGTTATTTTTAGATGCGCAAAAAGTATTTGATAATGTGAATTGGCAATTTATGATTTTACAATTACAAAAGATGAACTTTGGGGACAGATTTATCAATATGGTTAAGAATATATATAAAGACCAATCGGCTAAAGTAATAATAAATGATGAAATGACAGAGAAAGTAGATATAAGAAAAGGAACTAGACAAGAATGTCAGTTATCTCCACTATTATTTATTCTGACCCTAGAAATTTTAAACAGGAAAATAAGACAAGACAAAGAAATAAAAGGGATGAGAATTAAAAAAGAAGACTATAAGCTACCAGCATTTGTGGATGATTTAGTATTCATTATGGAAGAACCAATAGAAACGGGTCCAAAGTTAATTGAGCAAATAGAGGAATATGGAAAAATAGCTGGATTGAAAATAAATAAAGATAAAACAAAAATTATAGTTAAAAATATGAGAGAAAAACAAAAGAAGCAATTAATGGAGAACTTAGATATTCAAATAGTGAAGAAAGTAAAATATTTGAGTATCCAATTAACCTCAAGATGTATTACAGTAACCAAAATAATACAATGGGATTATAAATCGTGTATATTAATGGGTGATTGGAATGGAGTAGTGGATACTCAAAAGGACAAAAAAGGATTACTTCAAAATACCCAAAATCGTGCAAGATTGCCTAAATCTTTTTTTGACATGATGGATGATATGGAGCTGACAGATATCTGGCGAGAATGAAATGTTAAAGAAAAGGACTTTACTTTTTTTTCTGATAGACACCAATCTTTTTCTAGGATTGATTTTATACTAATCACTAATGATTTTTTTTCTAGGGTGAAGAAGACGAAGATATGTTCAAGAACTTTAACTGATCATAGCCCGGTGTGGATGGAATTAGAGCAGGAAAAGGGAGCTAGAAGGTCTTGGAGGATAAATGAAAATTTGTTTAGATATGAGGAAAATGTGAAAGAATGTAAAAAACAAATGAATGAATATTTTGTTATGAATATGCACAAGGGTACACCTATGGAAATGGTTTGGGATGCAAGTAAAGCATATA
Source organism: Arizona elegans (assembly GCA_022577455.1). Lineage (NCBI taxonomy): Eukaryota > Metazoa > Chordata > Lepidosauria > Squamata > Colubridae > Arizona > Arizona elegans. Next base: position 56,307,555 of record JAKOOJ010000009.1, read on the forward strand.
TGAGAGGAATCTTAATACATTAGAATAATAAATATAGACGTAGACAAGAAAAGAAATGGAGGGACTAAAAGAGGAAATAAAAAAGAAAGAGCAGGCACTTATATTGAATCCAACAGATAAGAAAATAAAGGAAACAATAAATTTGTTGTGAGGGCAGTTCAACATGTTGATGGCAGATCAAGTGGCAACTAATTTACAATATGCTAAACATAATACTTTCTGTAATGCGAATAAATCAGGTAGATGGTTAGCTTATTTGTTAAGGAAAAAACAAAAGCTACGTATCATAGAAAAAATAGAATACAAAGGTAAAGGGGTATATCAACAAAATATGATTAAAAAAGCTTTTTTAGAATTTTATACAAAGTTATATGCTAGTGATACAATTCAAGGTAAAGATATAGATAGATATTTACAGGAGGAGAATATTCCTGTAGTTACACCAGAGCAAAGGGAAGGACTGAACCAACCAATAACTTCGGAGGAAATTATTTTAGCAATTAAACAGTTAAAAGGGGGTAAAGCTCCAGGCACAGATGGACTGACAGCTGTTTATTATAAAAATTTGCAGTTAGAAATGGTGGAACCGCTTAAGGAATTATTTAACAAGATTCAAGCTGGAGGAGAGGTACCCCCATCCTGGAGAACAGCTTTCATTTCATTGATCCCAAAGGAGGACCAAGATCGTAGTCAACCTAAAAATTATAGGCCAATATCGCTTTTAAATACTGATTATAAGATTTTTGCTAAAATATTAGCAAATAGGTTAATGATAGTTATGCAACAAATGATTCATAATGATCAATCTGGATTTATAAGTGGGAGACAAATGAAATGTAATGTAAGACAAATTGTAAATTTATTGGAATATTTGGAAAGAAACAACCAAGTCCCTGCAGCGCTTATTTTTTTGGATGCGGAGAAGGCATTTGATTGATTGAATTGGCAATTTTTATTGAAAATAATAGAAAAGATGCAGTTTGGAGAGTACTTTATACAATCTATTAGGGCAATATATCAGAGACAAACAGCACAAATAATAATTAATGGTGGTTTAACAGAAACTTTTAAAATTGAAAAAGGAACAAGACAGGGATGCCCTTTATCACCATTATTGTTTATTTTAACTCTGGAACTTTTATCGAATAAAATACGAGAGTCAAATAAAATAAAGGGAATTAAAATTAGACATCATGATTATAGACTAAGAGCATTCGCAGATGACTTGGTTGTTATTTTAACTCAACCAGTACAATCAGTTACAGGTTTAATGGATATAATTAGCCAATATGGACAAATGTCTGGATTTAAAATAAACAAACAAAAAACAAAGATAATAACTAAAATATGACAGTAAAGCAAAAAGAAGAACTAGAAAATTAACAGGATTTGAAATAGTAGAAAAGGTTAAATATTTAGGGGTATATATTACAGCTTCAAATGTAAAATTATATAAAAATAATTATGAATTTTTATGGCAAAAAATATAAAAAGATTATATAATATATTGATAGAAATAGATTCAGAAACGGAATTAGTTAAGGATTGTATGATAAATTGGGCACAAAATATTCAGGAACCAATAATGATGGAAACTTGGGAAAAAATATGGGTTAGAAATGTGAAATTTATGCAAGCACAAAATTTAAGAGAAATTTTTTATAAAATGTTTTATAGATGGCATTTAGATCCTAAAAAGTTAGCTTGTATGTATCTGAATTTGCAATCTAAGTGTTGGAGATGTGATTGTGATGATGCCACTTATTATCATATATGGTGGACTTGTAAAAAAGTTAAAGCATTTTGGATTAAAATATGGTGGATTATCCAAAATATTCTTAAAAAGAAGATAAAGTTTACTCCACAGTTGTTTTTGTTGGGTATAATCACAGATTGTTTGGTTATAGAGACTAAATTGATCTTAAATTTAATAACTGCAGCTAGACTTTTGGTGGCGCAATATTGGAAGAAGGAAGATCTGCCTACTATTGAAGAATGGACATTAAAAGTAGCGAATTTAGCAGAAATGGCGAAAATTTCAGCTTATTTGAAAGATCACTCACAAGAAAGATATATATCAGAATGGAGAAGATGGATTGATTATATTCAAAATAAATATCAGACTAAAAAGTATCAAATAGCTTATGAATGAATAGAAAAATTAAGAGTATTCCTATTTAGTTAAGTAAAAGGGGAGTTAAAGTGTGAAGCGGGGGATAGGAATCCATAGATAGTTAGCTTAGTTTAATATATGGTTGTTAATTGTCATACCCTGTATTTTGTTCTGGGAAGTTCGGGGGGGGAGTGGGGGGGTAAGGAAGGGAGGGGGGATGGAGAAATATTTGTAAAAAATTTTTTTTTTGTAAAACTCTTTAATAAAAAAAAAGATGTATTACAGTGAAGGAAGATAACTATTATAAACTAAGAAATCAAATTGAAACAGATTTGGAAAAATGGAAAAAATTACAATTATCTTTAATGGGGAGAACAGCATTAATCAAAATGAATGTATTGCCAAGATTGTTGTTGTTTTTTCAAACAATTCTGATAAAGTTGGAGAAAAAATACTTTGAAAGTTTGAAAGTTTGAAGTCTACCAAATTGGGAATTGTATTACCAAGCGGCGATGTTAACTTGGATTAAAGAATGGATCTTATTGAGAAATACAAGACTATTGACTTTGGAAGGACATAACTTACAACTAGGATGGCATGCTTTCTTATGGTATGGAAAAAATCGGATCCATGTGTTGCATTCATCCTGGCGGGCTTCTCATGAGTAGTCCAGATTAGAGATAACACAAGGACAGGTGTTTCTCGTGATGAGAGAGCAGAGAACAAAAGCCTGCCATCTCTTTTATTAGTTATCAAAATACAGCATCATCAGAAGGCGTTATTATGGCTACACATCTCATATTACATGCATGAAGAAGAAAAGCATCCATATATTCTCCATATAGGTTTCACATTCTACCAATTACAGTAAATCACGTGAATTCTAGGAAAACAAAAGTTAAGGAAAAACTAAACTCAATTCTCCCAGCTTCTGCCTTCTGCTAGCAGAGAGGCCCATCTCCCCGTCTCCCCGCTATCAGAGATTACCTCAGCCCTCAGGAATGTAGCACAAGGAGATGTCTCTGCCTTTGCAAATACAGTCTATGTTCTGAACAAAGAGAGAATGAATAGGGCCCTTCAGAGAGTATCCAGCTGAACCCGCTTTTCATAGTTCGGTTCTAAGTTCCATACACGTGTCCAACCAGCTAGACTGGTCTATACATGTACTACGGCCACCTGATTCTCACATCTCCTCTGTTTTTGTTTTTTGTAACAGGGTTCAGCTGTGTTGTTATTATGATGTTCTCTTTACGTTTGGCAAATATGTTTGTCATCATAGCAAACAAAGCAGGAATACATTGGATACTACAACATACAGAAATAAGCAAAGCAATGATCATGAGTACAGTAGACAATATGTTCTTCAACCATCTGGTTTCTGCAAATGTTTTTAGCTCACCCATCCTTTTATTACGTTGAACAAAGTTAGTGGAAAAGTGGCCAGGAGATGTCAAGCGAGGTAGGCCATCATGTTTCTGAGTTGTATTCCAGTTATACATTTCCACAAATCGCTCGCACAAATTGTAAATCCATCCGAATCCAGACACCCAAGAAAACCACATGTCAGGAGTTTGTAACCTCTGAGTTATCTTGGAAGCCCTATCTTGCAAGTCCCGAGCACCTTCTCTGACCACACCTGATTTGTTCCTCCAGTTCCAAAAGGGCTTTGGTTTCACTTTTCAGGACGTCCTTCCTATTGGAGGGAATAAAACCTTTGCACATTTGCAGAAGGGAGGGGAGACATAGGATACAGCAACAAAGCAAAACAAGCAGTACAATTATAGATACAATAATTGGCATAATTGATTTCAACCAAGAACCATCCGGGAGCCATGACCAAAGAGCAGCCCAGAAATAGGAACAAATAAATGTCAATGGCGCCAGATCCATTGGATGATAAGGGATTGTTTTTTGATCAAGTTTTCCATATGTTCTATGGTGTGAGTGATGTTATACTGATAATCAGATACATAGGTACAACAATGTGAGTGCATGAGGGCACAATCGCCTCCTTTAGCTACCAGCACAATATCTAAGGCATATCGGTTTTGTAAGACTACCTCCCTGATTTCAACCAGTTCTTTGTTCATCAGCTTCAGCACCTTGAGTCTCATTGAACATATGTACTGTCCAGTTATTTAATAAATGTAGATCCCGATAGTTCATTGCCACCCGAGATTGGGCAAGATGTCTCTGGATATCTGAGTTTTTAATGAGCCACCCAGTGTAAGTGGTGGGTGTGGTTTGGGAAATAGGAGTAGTGGAGTTTGTCCGATTAGCAGCTATTTGAATGTCTTTTATTACTGTCCCATTATGATTGAATGTAGAGGCTGCTGACATGAAGGATCATGAGATGTAGGGGCAATAGATGCAAGATCATGACTTAATTCCAGAATCCGTGATATATAGTCTCCTTTATGCAATTGTTACAGAGGCCCATTGTCCTTATTCACTCCCCCCCTCAGCTGGAAATGTCAATATGGGAACCTTAGGTGTTGGAGTAGACTTAGGTAGAAAGTAAGGAGCTTGTGCATAGACAATGCATTTTTGACGGGAGCGTACTTGACTTGAAGTGTATGTATGTGGGGATTTGATATTCCTTACATGGTCACTTGAGAGTCCCAAAGCTAACAATGTCCAAGGCCATAAACAAATCATAGTCACTTATACGTGTGAAACAAAATTACTAGCAAAATTAGAAAAACAATTCTACTAACATTAGTATGTGTAAGAAAGTGTTAAAATGTATATGTACAATATGAAGGTAGTTTCCTCCTGATGAATCTTCCGCTGTGCTCAGGGGACCAACTGATCACCACCGTGCGTTGAGAGTCTGTTGCCAGGAGGACTCAGCAAGATGTTTTCTTCTTAAATCTCAGCACCAGGGGTTTCTCCTTCTTTTTGTTGTAAATGAAATGGTCTTACGTGACTTTTGGGGATCCAAATGATGCGATCATTATCCTGGACAGCAGCGTATCCACGGCCCCAGGTAATAAGCTCAGCGGGCCCTTTCCATGCAGATCAGGTAGTTGGCAGAAATAAACCTTCGGTTTTAGGGTAGCTGATGAAGAAGCAGAAAAATGACAGGTCGCAGCCAATGTGGGAGGCTGTCCAGTCAGGTTAAGGAAGTTCAAAGTATATAAGCAAAAATTGAGTTTGTTTTGGCTGGGAGGCCGAGGCATTTTTCCTCTTTCAATTTTATAAGCCAAATTTGTGTGTGATGGACCACTTCTTATAAAAGTTTGCAAAGGCAGTACTGGTGTACGCAGGTCCATTGTCAGTTTTAAATTCAATTGGGCGTCTCATCGATGCGAAAGTCCGAATGCAATGATTTATTACATGTTTGGTTGCTTCTCCCTTTTTTGGGGATGCTTTTAATAAATCCTGAATAAGTATCCAAGGAAACATGCAAATATTTCCATGGGGCAAAGGATGGATATTGAGTCACATCTATTTGCCAAATTTCACAAGCTTTGAGACCTCCAGGGTTTACACCCATAGGGATAGAATGAGCTTGTTGACTACAGGTAGGACATTGTTGTATGATGGCAGTCGCTTCAGCTGCTGTGAGACCAAATTGTTTTGCTAATGCTTTTTATTTTGATGAAAATAGGCATGACTGTCCCATAGTGTGATGGAACATATAACCATGAGCACAGTTGCAGCTTTGTCATTTCCCTCTTCCAATCTCTGTCTCCGCTACCCACAATATCTATAACCTTCCAATAAACAAATCTCCTTATAACACTAAACATTCAAGTCCTTCTCCCTCTGCCATTCTGACTTCCTAGCCAGCCCAAGTCTGTGCAAACCAACTTCTTCTCTTAGGTCTTCCCATCTATAAACAATTCAACCCCTTCTCAGCACCAATTTCTGATCGTCCTTCTAAATCTCCTTGTCAACTTTCTGCTTTTCTTACTAACTCTCTCTCCCCCCCCCCCACTTCTGGGTTCTTTGCATACTAGTCTTCATGCAAAATAGCATAATTATCTATTCACAGCCTACAATATCCAGTCAATCCTAAAAATTTCCTCAACCCTTCAGCTGTTATCTTCTTTCATTAATTAAATGTCCTATGTATTTTATCTCTCTGTCTACATATTGTAACTTCTAACTCATCTCTGTGATAATTCCTAAAAAGGCAGCAGCTTATGCTGCTGACAAACAAACAAACAAATAAACAACAGACAAACAAAGAACAAACATGCCATCTGTTAAGTATGCAAAATGCAGGCAGACATAAAAACATAAAAGTAAGAAAAACAGCTTCAAAAATAAACAAACAATCTAAATGAGGTATTTTGAGTCAATGCTCCAAAACTGCAAAGGCAGGTATCAGATATCACCCTTTCACCCCGCCTTTCTCTGGCTGGTTCTCTGAGAGAAAAAAAATTGGTTAAAGTAACAAAGAAACCGTAGCCCCCCCCTCTTTCGTGCCTCTCATCTCCCAGGGAAAAAAGGGAGGGGGTGAGGGAAAGGAAATTTTTTTTAAAACAGACAAGCCTCCCTCCTCCTCGGAAGGCAGGAAGAGAAAAGAAAAAAGGTGCTTATACACAAAATTACATTTCATGCAATCCAATACACACCCATTCACATCTGTACTGCAATCAGACCTTTTGTATAATACATCCTTCATGTGAATCAGTCATTCAAATTATTTCAATGAACTTGCTTATTTCCAAAACAGTAGAAAAAATTCAGGCAACAGTCTTAATCACAATGGTGAATTTTTGGGCCCATAACCATTGTCCAGTTTTCCACAGTTTCAAGTTCAAGCCCAGTCAATTTTTGCTGGCCAGCCAAAAATATCATAATTAAAATTATTTCAACCACATACAATTCCACACACTATCATTATAGATGCACATCGACAAAATATTTTAAACAGAAATCACTTCAAGTTGTTTCAGCCTGTCAAACATACTGAGAGTCAGAGTTCATATTAAAAGGTTGTTGAGAAAAAGTGTGAAAGCTAAGATAGTCACAGACAATTAGTGTAAGATTCTTTCCAGATGTCATCATGAGTATCCTTGTAAGCAATGGCTCCTCTGGAGAAAGACATTAAGCAAGTAAACCTAGGATCTTTAGGCAAATGATATGAAATACAGCCTACATAGTCAGAGCACACTGAAGAGATGAATTATTGTGAAGATAAAAGTGAAAGTCAGATTTTGAGATAGAAAGAATAATATTTATTAGATCAGTTCCATTTCTTCGACAGTCTGGATTACGCCCCAAGGTTATAATTTCAGCAATAGCTTAAATAAAGGGTAAAACATTTTTAGATGGTAATGAGACAAATAAAGCAATGTACTTTTGCTGTTCTAAAACAGAATTAAATCTCCTGGCTTTTTTCCTTTAGTCAATAACTCAAATAATGGACTAAGTAAATGCATAGGTAAAGAAAAATATGAGCAGTCCCAATTAATAGTACAGTAATTGTTGCAAATTTAACTTTGGGTAACTTTAAACAAGGAAAAGCCTGGAGTAGAAAAAGATTGCAATAGTTTATGCTCTAAATACAGATAAGAAGCGTACAGCTGATTTTTTCTGGGGCAATGTGCAATTCATTTACACATAAATCATTTTGTATTTTCAAAAAGCCAATTAGGTTGTTTTCTTGAGGTTTGCTGCCTGGTGATAAAGCAGTGCTAACAAATTGGTTTTATATGATGTTCCTATATCCTGACACACTTTAATCATATCTGCCAAATCAAGATTTTTTCCCAGCCCAACAATTGCTTTTCAGAAGAAACGTGCAAAGTTGCAGCCGGTAGACAGACTGAAAGCAATTCAAGAATTTATTCTATATTCCATCCCCCATTTTTTTGTCTAACTGTTTCTTTAAATTCTGCTTAGTGGGGGTGCAACTGACTCCTTCAGAAGGAGCTGATGTTTAATTTCATGCCGTGCGTCTGCGTGGGTGATTTAACGCGAGAGCGCAACTTGCAGTCTCTCAACAAAGTCTGAAAAGGAACTATTAACAGTGTCCTGAAGGCTTTTTTTTTTAAATGTATCATTAAACACTCTATAACTAATCTCCAGAGTGCAATTTTTTTTCAGAGCTGGGGAGGTTCGTTGGAGGCATGTTCCCATCTGTCGCCACGTTTTCACTTTTAAAGAGCCCTTTTCCGGATAAGCCGGATAATGTTGCCAATTGTATTTTAGAAGGTAAATCAAATTCTTTCATGGGCAGGACTTTCCCGTTATCTTTTTAAAACAATAATATTAGTCTTGGATATCTCACCAAGCTCTTCAGATACTGTGTCTGCTGCTTGGAAAGACCTCCCCCCCATACTCACGAAAGATTGTCGTCATGTTTCAGGCGAAATCAGGGTGCACAGCCTCTTCCAGGCGGTGAGAACAGGGGTTCCAAGAGACGTATAGCCTCAAGGGTTATCATGTCGGGGTACTTGGCAATTCTGCCCCCATACTCACGATTTATGGGAGGGTGCTTCGTACGCAGACGACCGGCCCTGGTTTGCAGAGGCTTCTTCCAGCCGAATGAGTATGAGGGTGCCAAGAGACATATAGCCACGAGGGTTATCATGTCGGGGTCACCAGATGTTGCATTCATCCTGGCGGGCTTCTCATGAGTAGTCCAGATTAGAGATAACACAAGGACAGGTGTTTCTCGTGATGAGAGAGCAGAGAACAAAAGCCTGCCATCTCTTTTATTAGTTATCAAAATACAGCGTCATCAGAAGGCGTTATTATGGCTACACATCTCATATTACATGCATGAAGAAAAAAAGCATCCATATATTCTCCATATAGGTTTCACATTCTACCAATTACAGTAAATCACGTGAATTCTAGGAAAACAAAAGTTAAGGAAAAACTAAACTCAATTCTCCCAGCTTCTGCCTTCTGCTAGCAGAGAGGCCCATCTCCCCGTCTCCCCGCTATCAGAGATTACCTCAGCCCTCAGGAATGTAGCACAAGGAGATGTCTCTGCCTTTGCAAATACAGTCTATGTTCTGAACAAAGAGAGAACGAATAGGGCCCTTCAGAGAGTATCCAGCTGAACCCGCTTTTCATAGTTCGGTGCTAAGTTCCATACACGTGTCCAACCAGCTAGACTGGTCTATACATATACTATGGCCACCTGATTCCCACATCCATGGATATTTCCAGAGACATTGTGTAATGTTGGTAGTATGGGAAAGAGTAAAAGAAAAACATTATATGGAAGTACCAATGTGGCTTTCAACAATAGAAGCATTGACACCCCAAATATGATTAACGTGGACAAGATTGTAAGATATATAGACATTTTAACAAAGAAGGGAGAATTAAAACAGAAACAAGACTTAGAAAAACAAGGGATGGAGATTGAGTGGTATACACGGCTGCAGATACAATCAAGATATTGTAAAGACTTGAAACAATATGGTTTTAATTTGGGGGAATCAGAGTTGAATCAGATAATGATTGGAAAGGATGAAAAAATGATTAAAAGATTATATAATTATTTGTTGCAAATTAGATTGGAAGATGAAAATTTTTGGATATGCAATAGAATTAGAGAAATGGCAACAACTATGGGAAAGGAATTATAAATTGACAATGGCAACTGCATATAAAGAAAATCTATATAAAATGTGTTATAGGTGGCATATGCCACACCAGAAAGATTAGCAAAGATGTTTAAGGATAAATCAGCAAATGTTGGGAATGTTTGCATTTGCCGGGATCATACTAATATATGTGGTGGTCATGTTTAGAAGCAAAAAATTATTGGTCTAGAATACAGAAATGGTTGGAAGAAATATTACATAAATCTATAGAATTAAAATCAGAGGTTTTTAAATTGGGTATTCTCCCAGAGAGATATATTATATGTATTTAACTATACATATAATAACAGCAGCAAGAATTGTATTTGCACAAAATTGGAAGACAGAAAAAATTCCGTCAGAAGGTGAAGTAATAAAAAAGATTTTAGACTGTGCGGAAATGAATAGATTAACTTTAAGAATAAGAGATAAAGAGGAATCAGTGTATTTCAAGACATGGGGAAGATTTTATATATGGTTAGAAAAGAAATATGAAGATAAGAGGATAGATAAATGATTTAGATAATAGAAAGTTAAACGAGGGAGAGAATAAAAAAGAAATAGAAACCCAGATGACACCAGAGTAAATGAAAAAGGGGGATGGGAGGGGGGGAAAAGAAAGAAGATAATAAGAATAAATGTACAATTATGATGATAATACTGATAGATAGAATAAATCTGAAAAGAAATTGAAAGAAAGTATATACTATTAGAATACAGGAGTTGCTCGGATACCAAAGAAGAAGAATATTACACAGCAAAGAAGATAGAAAAGAGAGAGGAGGGTAGGAAGAGTAGAGGGAGGGAGAGGAATGGAAGAAAGGGAAAAGGAGAGGAAGGAAGGGTAGGGGACAGGCGTAGGAGAGAAGGTGAGAAGGGGGAAAAGAAGAGAAGAGTGGGGGAAAGGAAGGGGAAGTAGGATGAGGTAGGAGAGGAGGAAGGAGAAAGTACGAGAGGAGAGGAGGGAGGGAGGGAAGGGAAAAAGGAGAAGAAGAAGAAGGGTTGTTGCAAAATGAGGGAAGAAAGAGTAGAACAGCAACTCCTAATGTAAATTAAAATGCCTTATTTTAATGCTTTCTTTAAGGAAAACATGTATATGTATGATTAATTATGTATAAGAAAATGTACATTTTATGTTATGTATATAAGAAATAAAACTGAAAAACTTTTTAAAAAAATACTTCAAGCTGAGCTGGAACCTGGGGCAGAGCTGCTGCTGGTTGCTGGATTGTGGCTGGAAGCGGGACAGGGGCTGGTCCCAAACCTCTACCAATCTTTATAATTTCAATTCCAAGTTGTTCAGATATTTTGGTAAATTCAATTTAGTTCTTATTGGATTGATGAAAAATAGTATAATATCTTATCAATAAATATTTTTAAATGATTTGCTTGCTTTATTTCTTTTATTGAATCATCTAAAACAAGTTGGAGGCGATGGTTTAAGCAGTGCCATATTATTATGTTTGGAAACTGTTTTGCTATTTTAGTGCTCACTCCCAAGCATAACACTGGTACCATTGGAGCAAAATCCTATTAAATTTTTTTCTAGGTACTTCTTAGTAAACCCAACATTATTTAAACTTCCCATAATTGAAGAAAATATTGTCTCTGCATCTTGTTTTTCTAATTCAACTAGCTCAACAAAAATTGTTGGTAAGGTAACTAAATCCTCAACTTTTAAGAAAACCATCACAACTGGTTTGCAAGATATTGTTGAGGCTTTGTCAATAATCAAACATATTTTCAGATTCTTTTCAATAATTTTAGTAAATATTTCTTTTTAAATTTCTTTTGCAATGAAATCTATTATTTTCACTGCAGTTTTATATGAATGTTCCCATATTCCCATATCTAATCCATTTTTAATTTGCAATTCTATCTCATCTTCTATGTCTGAAAATGGTTTACATCTTTGTGCCAGACTGTAAACTGTATTAAATACTCTACAAGTAGTAGATAAATATTTTTCAGTTATCTTATCTACTTCTTTTGTTATATCATCCTGCTCCCCTTGTTTCTCTCTGCAAATGGTATCAGCTTTTGATGAAAAATGTTCTTTCATTTTTGTTCTTAGAGATGCTTGTTGTACTTCTTTATTTTTCCCTGCTGCCTCAATTTGGAAATATTTCCATTCTTTGGACACATGAACACCTTTCTCTTTTGCAAAGTCATGTTTTGCACAATACTTGCAACTTAACTTTTTGTTAGAAACTACCAGTCCATCATATTTTTCTTTAAAATTGTTGTATTGTAGCACTGTCCAGCATTCAGGAAGACTATTTTCAATTTTGGAACTATCTATTTCAATTGATGTGCTGCTTTCTCCAAGTTGGAGTCAGTGGTGGGTTCCTCCCAGTTTGGCCCAGTTCAGCAGTGACGATATGATGTCACTGAACTGGTTCTCTTTGTCTGGGAGCTGGGCCCTCCTGCCCGCCCCCGCGTTATTCTTACCTTTTATTTCTTCTTTTTTAGCCCAGCTGATAGGTGGGCAGATTCCTAACGCGCTTGCGCAGAACGCAAGTTTGGCACGCATGCGAGTGAAGCACGTGCACGAAGAGAACCGGTAGTAAAGCTGGTTGGAACCCATCACTGGTTGGAGTGATTTTGCTTGTGATGGTTTTGTATCATCCAAGGCCAATTCTGATACAACTGGTTCCGATCTTGGTTTCTTACTCTAAAAATCTGTCAAATTCTGTTGACTTTTCATCCTAAGGCTACTACAAAAAAATAATAAAAAATGTTTCAGTTTTGACTCAATTGTGGTTGTAAGTTGAGGACTAACTGTACATGTGAGACAGTGACTTTCCAAAAAACAGTCGTCACAATCCTAGTTCCCCCTATGAGGATTCCCCCCATCTGGACCTTTTGCAATCCCCCAAAGAGTAAAAGTGAACCAGATTCCAAACAGCTTTGAACCCTTAAGGCAAACCAAATGCAAGTGGTCCTCACTTAATGGCTGGTTGCTTAGCAAGTGTTCTAATTTATGACTGACCTCCCCAGAGCTACTTGACCTGTTTTTGGAGTTTTCACACACACACACACACACACACACACACACACATATATGACCAATTACAACATCCCACACAGTCATATGAGTGAGGTTTTCTATGTTTTTGCCAGTTTTCAACAATTCTTTTTGGTTTCCGGTTAAAAATGCACATTGAGGAAAATGGACATGTTTAACAACCACAGGGTTCACTTAACAACCATGATGTTTGCCTAACCCAGGGGTCTGCAACCTTAAACACTCAAAGAGCCATTTTTCTATTTTCTGTTAAATATGTATCTCTCTCTCTTTTTCTCTCTCTCATCTCTTTCTCCCTCTCTCATCTCTCTCTCATCTCTTTCCCTTTCTTTCTCCCTGTCACTGCGTTTTTTGTATTTGTCAGCTGGTCTCCCATTCTAAGACTTTCAGTAAACTGTCTGACTCTTATCACTAAGCTACTGCACATGTCTACATTCTTTCACTTTCTTCTAACTTTCTTTGTTCGCCTGCCAAGAGGTAAGGCAGGAACGCTGCCAAGATGTAATTAATAGCTAGTAAGCCTGTTTTTACTTTTTATAAAGAATAAAGAATAAAATGTGTTTTATTAGAATGTATCTCGGGTTTTCTTTAAAAGTATACTCCAAGGAAAAGCCACAACCTGTCTCCAGTTAGGTGCAATTACCCAAAGCGGAATGGGATTAATTGCTACCCTGACACGTGGCAGCAGAGGTCGGTTTGGATTGTTTTATGGCTTTTTCATTGCTTGTTACTTTGATGATAAGTGTCTAGGCTAATTAGACAGATGATAATTTAGCGACTGTGGAACGCTGATTTAATTACTGCAACAATGCCAAAAAAGAAGAAAAAAAGGGAAAATGAAAATGAAACTCAGGGCGTTCTCCACAAATGTTTTTCTCTGACGAAGAAGAAGTAGAAAGGAGGCTTTCAAATTTCCAGCCCCTTGCTTCAGCCACATGCCTGGAACAAGGAGCCGTGGGAGGAGAAATGGATGAAATGCTCTTACAGAGGCTTCAGGAGGAAGATGACAGAAAAGCTGCTTTTGAAGGCAACGTGCTGCAATTGAGGTCAGTGACATCTCCTTCTGAATATGCATGCTCTCAAGCAGTCCTCCCAGAACCTTTTGAATTTGAAACGCTTGGTGCAAGGCCAAAGTTTTCACAAACTGCTAAGCATTTTTCGTCTCACACACAGAGAGAAATAATTTATTATTCTCCTCGAAGCTCCAAGCTCACCCTAGATGAGCAAGCTATAAAAGGCTATCATGACCATATAAAATTTTTTGAACATGAGCTATCCCAGGCAAAAATGGCTTTATCTATGCTCAAGCAAGATAAGAGAGAGTCTCGTGTTTTTAAAATTCCTGAAAACGCATTCTTGGCTCCTTCTTCGAACCCAAAGCCACATCCCCAAGAGGGTCTTGTGTCAGGCCAATCAGAACAGAGAGCTGTGTATACATCACAATTGTCACATGACGTTGTCTCTCCTAAAATTACACACCATGCCATGAAGGTGGAAAAATTATCTGAGCTGCCCGAAACTAAAATTGCAGCACCATCTGCTGGCGAAAGTAATTTACTAGAGAAAGCTGGAATGCATCGCAGTTTGCCAGAACAATTTCAAGTATTGCATCGGACTTTATCAAACATGTCCTTTATCCACTCAGATATTCAGACTATAATGCCACAAGTGTCTCCACAGGCCCAATCTTCAGCACCCCCTGGTGGTGCTGGTGTCCTTTTAGATGGAGCACAACAATGCTTAATGCAGCAAAGGCAAATGAGTGCATCTCCAGCAGGACATGTTAATATTGCAGCTCAAATGCAACAGTCCCAAGCTCAAGCACAAATGGCAGCTGGAGCACAGCAAATTCCTATACAGCAGCCACATTTTCAAGTGCGTGCACAAATGCCTCCAGCCGTGCCACCAGGACCATTTGTTGGTCCACAACAAGCACAGCAAATACCACAGGAATTTTTACTGGCACAGCCAGCATACCAAATGCATGTTCCTCAACAGGCCTTTTCTGTTGCTCCACTAGGTGGTGAGTCGAAATTAAAGATGTCAGGACAGAATTATAAGGCCTGGGTCAGTGAGATTGGATTGTTACTTCACAGAGAAGGTACTCACTGTATGGTTTTTAATCCTCCTGCTCAGCCATGGACTCCTGCAATTTATTTATTTTATTTTACTTCGAATTTATATACCGCCCTTGTTCCTGGGAACTCAGGGCGGTGTACAGCCAGATAAAAACACATAATATAAACATTAAGAACAAATTAAAAGGAAATATCTCAATTTGGCCAAAAAATTTAAGAAACATATAAATTTAAAATCATTTAAAAGGCATTGTTAGGCCAGCCCGGCTTGTTGGAAAAGGAAAGTTTTAAGGGAACGGCGGAAGGCACGAAGGTCTTGGATTCTCCTTATCTGTGGGGGTAGCTGATTCCAGAGGGTAGGTGCCCCCACAGAGAAGGCCCTCCCCTTGGGAGTCACCAGCCTGCATTGCTTGGCTGATGGCACCCCGAGGAGGCCCTCTCTGTGGGAGCGCACGGGTCGATGGGAGTTCGTCGGTGGCGGAAGGCAGTCTCGGAGATAACTAGGTCCTATGCCATGGAGCACTTTAAAGGTGGTAACCAACACCTTGAAGCGCACCCGGAAGACCACTGGGAGCCAGTGCAGCTTGCGCAGGAGCGGTGTTATGCGGGAGCGCCATGCAGCTCCCGTAATTACCCGTGCAGCCGCATTCCGGACCAGTTGGAGCCTCCGGGTGCTCCTCAAGGGGAGCCCCATGTAGAGAGCATTGCAGTAGTCTAGGCGAGAGGTGACGAGGGCATGAGTGACTGTGCACACGGAATCCCGATCAAGAAAGGGGCGCAACTGGTGAATCAGGCGAACCTGACAAAAGGTCCCGCTGGCAACAGCCGTCAGATGTTCCTCCAAAGACAGCTGCATATCCAGGAGGACTCCCAGATTGTGCGCCCTCTCAACGGGGGCCAAAGACTCGCCCCCAATAGTCAGCGATGGAGTCAGCTGACAATATCGGGATGCGGGGAACCACAGCCACTCAGTCTTGGAAGGGTTCAGCTTGAGCTTGTTGCTCCCCATCCAGATCCGTACAGCCTCCAGGCACTGGGCCATCACTTCAAGAGCATCGCCGACTTCCGGTTTCCTCGTCTTCGGCGGCGACGGTGCCTTCTTTTAGCACCGCCACCCCCGCCGCTTGTAGAGCCGCTTCCCGATCGTGAAGCGGCTTGGAATCTTCAAAATCCCTAGGATTTATGAAGAAGAGGCAGCAGGGTACAGGTAGAGCCCCTGCAACCTCCTCAGGGAATTGTTTCTGGGGAGGAAACAGGCGCGGCTGCCTTACAACCTGCTGAGACTCCGGGCGGCGTGGGACGTCTTCTGCCTTCGCAGAACAAGCCGACTTCAGGAAACCTTTAAAGAGCGAGGAAATAAGCCAAATAAACACCTGAAATCCACTTGAACCCTGAAACTCTGAACTGCAAGTATTAGCCCTTTGCTGATTTTTTATGCTGAAGTGAAAGTTTCGGAATGAGTGAAAGTGACTGAAAAAATATGGCGCTCAGCAAATGAATCAGTGGGTGTGGATTGGTGAAGTTATCTTGTCTTCTATAAAGTTAAAAAGTTGCTACAAAGTTGCTCCGGCTGTAACAGAAATAAGAGGAAAATCTCTCCCTTTTACTTGTTTTTGCTGCATTATAGCTTTGCCCTGAGTAAATCTGGGGGACTTTCTTAGAAGCTATTGTGGAGGTGGCAGAAGAGGCGGAACCTTACGTGGCAGGATGGCTTCAAAGAAGCAGGAAGGCAAAACAGGGGGGGGATCCCCCCCACGTAAACAGGACATGCAGTCACAAGCTCAAAAAAAAGATCTGGACATGGGAGATTTAAAAGAATTCATTTCAAATATTTTGGATGAGAAATTTCAAGACATGGATGATAAAATAAATAAAATAGATGAAAAAATCCAAAAGTCACAACAGGAAATTATGCAGGAAATGCAGCAGAACCAAAAGATGGTGACCAAAAAAATAACGGATGTGGCGTCTGGCCTGGCAGGATTTATTATGAAAGTTGAGTCAAAAGTGGATGAATTTAAATTAGAAGTTAATGCTAAGATGAAAAATAATGATCATAAATTTTTTGATGTTGATGATAAGATGCAGAGAGTTGAGAATGACATTGTTATGATGCAATTCCGGGCAATGGAATTTGCTATACGGCTTTGAGGAATTAGAGAAGAGGAGAGACAAGATTTGAGACAGATTTGTGCTGAAGCCCTAGCTGTGATTTTAAAAACTGATCCTGAGATGGTCTTTTGCAAAATAGATAAAATCTACAGAGTTAACTCGTGGGTGGCCAGACAAAGACAATTGCCCAGAGATGTGGTCATATATTTTACAGACAGAGCAATAAGAAATGATATCCTGCAAAAATCTTTTCTCACTTCTGTGCAAGTGAGTGGATCCAAGGTTACAGTCTACAAGGAGCTCCCACCTAAGATGTTGAAATTCAGAAAAGAATATGGTTTTCTTGTTAAAGAACTGCAGAATAATCAAATCCCATTTCGTTGGGACGCTCCAACTGGCATAATTTTGAGATATAAGGGAGAGAAACACCGTTTGAATACTGTGGAGAAGGCGGAGCAATTTTATACTGACATCTTTAAAGAAAGAACACCATCCCCACGCACATCTACAGTTTTGGAGATTAAAGAGAGTGATAAGAAGCAACCTCAAGAATTGCAACAACAATCTAAGCAGGAATCAGAGGTGTTGAAGGGCGCTGAAGGAGGTTTTCTGGATGAGCCCTTGCTGGAACCTTCTCCAATCTTGGAGCTGGCTTGGGCGGCTGAAGTTAAGGACCAGCGTATAACCCGAGCAAAAGCCAAGGAACTTAAACAAAAGTTACAGCAGGAAAGACAAGATGAAGCTGGGGCTGTGGGGAATGCAGGACAGAAGATTTCGGATGAAATCCTAAGGTTCTGCGCTTCGCTCCAGAAAGAGAATGATGATGATTAAATGTTTATCTTGGAACGTGAATGGGTTGAATGTAACACAAAAAAGGAAGAAAGTATTTACATATTTAAAACAACATAATAATGATATAATTTGCTTACAAGAAACGCATATTACAGCTCAAGATCAAAACTATTTGAAAAATTCCAAATTAGGAACACATTTTATATCTTCAACTAACCAAAAAAAGAATGGTGTGGTTATTTATGTAAATAAAAAACTAACAGCCAAACTTATAGAAGCTGATCAAGATGGTAGGTTTGTAGCAATTGAATTACTTTCTGCTAATAATCAAATTCTTTTGATAGGAATTTATGCTCCTAACCAACAACAGGACTATTTTTATAAAATGCTGCATACTAAAATACTCCAATGGGATTACAGATCTATTTTAATTATGGGAGATTGGAATGGAGTAATTGACTCTAAATTAGACAAAAAGACTTTGGCAAAGTCAAGAATTAGATTACCACAGACTTTTTTTGATATGAAAGAAGACCTGGAATTAAAAGATATTTGGAGAATACATAATCCAAAAGAACTGGACTATACTTTCTTCTCTGACAGACATAGATCCTTTTCCAGGATTGATTTTATCTTGTTATCTGATGATCTACTTGTTAGGACAAAAAGAACAAAGATTCTGCCAAGAACTTTGACTGATCATAGCCCAGTGTGGATAGAAATTGAGACATGCAAGAATGAGAGACGCTCTTGGAGATTAAATGAAAACTTGTTCAGATATGAGAAAAATATAATAGAACTTAAAAAGTATTTGAAAGAGTTTTTTGAAATGAATTTGAATAAAGGCACCCCAATGGAAATTGTGTGGGACGCAAGCAAAGCTTATATGAGAGGGGTGCTTATATATATGAACTCTAAACATAGGTTGATTCGACAAAAGAAAAGACTTGAATTGGAAGCAGAAATAAAGAACAAAGAACAGTTACTTATTAAAAATCCAACAGATGAAAGAATACTTAGTGTTATAAAACTTTTGAAAGACCAATTCCAAATGCTTATAGCGGAACAAGTTGCAACAAATTTACAATATGCAAAGCATAATACATTCTGCAACGCTAATAAACCAGGCAGGTGGCTGGCTTACACATTAAGGAAGAAACAGAGCACACGGACTATTGATAGTGTTGATATTGGGGGGAAAGAAGTTTTTCAACAGAATTTAATAAAAGAAGCTTTTCTTCAATATTACACTAAACTATATGCCAGAGAGGAGGTGCAGAATGGACTTATAGAAAAATACTTAGACAACAAAAGAGTTACAAAAATTACTGAGCAACAAAAGGAAAGAATGGATTATCCTATAACAGAGGAGGAGATAATAGCAGCAATAAAACAATTAAAAACAGCCAAAGCTCCTGGAACGGATGGTCTGACAGCAGTGTACTATAAAACTTTGCAGGCAGAAATGGTGGAACAACTCAGAGACTTATTTTGTAATATACAACAAGGGGGAAAAGTACCCCCATCATGGACCACAGCTTATATCTCTTTGATACCAAAAGAGCAAGCAGGTCCCAAAAAACCGGAGAATTACAGACCAATATCTCTTTTGAATACGGATTATAAAATTTATGCAAAAGTATTAGCCAACAGACTGATGCCAGTAACTCAAAAGGTGATTCATGATGACCAAGCGGGATTTATTGAGGGTAGGTACATGAAGGACAATGTAAGGCAAGTAATAGACTTATTGGAATATCTTGAGAAGAATAAACAGATCCCTGCAGTGCTGGTTTTTTTGGATGCGGAGAAGGCCTTTGATAGAGTGGATTGGAATTTTCTATTAAAGACTTTAAAAAAGATGGACTTTGGGGACCAATTTATACAGGCGGTTTCAGCAATTTACCAAGAGCAAAAGGCACAGATCATTATCAATGGAAGCTTGACAACAGAGTTTAAAATCGAAAAAGGAACAAGACAGGGATGTCCACTGTCCCCATTGTTGTTTATTCTAACACTAGAAGTCTTGTTAAATACAATAAGGGACTCTAACACTTTGAAAGGTATAATGATAAGGCAAGAGGATTACAGAATAAAGGCATTTGCAGACGATCTGGTTGTTACCCTAGCACAGCCAATGGAATCGATAATCCAGATGAAGGACATTATACAAGACTATGGTAAAGTTTCAGGTTTCAGATTGAATCAGAAAAAAACTAAGATGGTAGTTAAAAATATGACACAAGATCGTAAACTGGAGTTAGAAAGGAGGGCAGGTTTTGAGATTGTACCAAAGGTAAAATATCTAGGAGTTCAGGTTGCAGAATCAAATATGAAATTGTTCCAAAATAACTATGAGGTGTTGTGGCGAGAGGTGCAAAAAGATATGGAGATTTGGAAAAAACTGCAGCTGTCTTTACTTGGAAGAATAGCAGCAGTTAAGATGAACATTTTGCCAAGATTTCTTTTTTTGTTTCAAATGATCCCGGTGCTCAGAAACGATAAACAATTAAAAGTATGGCAAATTGGTGTGAACAAGTTTGTCTGGAACGAGAAAAAGCCAAGAGTAAAAATGAAAATTATGCAAGACGTTCCAGAAAGGGGAGGTCTCAAACTTCCAAACCTACAATTATATTATGATGCAACAGCTTTGACTTTAGTAAGTGATTGGTTTGGAGGAAAAAAGACTGGAATATTAAATGCAGAAAGTTTTGATTTGGAATTTGGATGGCACGCTTACTTATTTTATGACAGTAAAGTGGATAAAGTATTTAAAAGCCACATACTTAGAGATTCTTTGTTGAGAGTTTGGAAGAAGCACCGAAACAAATGGAATTATAAAATACCGCTATGGCTGGATCTTGGTCATACCTTGTGGAATACAAATATAATGTCACTCGGGGGGTTTTTATATAAAGAGGTTCTTTTTACAGATGCGGGCAGATGGCAGCTGAAGACATTACAGACATTGTTGGCTGAAGGGATCAATTTAACCTGGTTACAATATAATCAATTGCAATTGAGATGGAAAGAGGACCAAAAAACTGGTATTATGATGTATGAGGAAGAATTAGTTAGACATATAAAAGAGAAAGGCCCAATGCATATTAAAAGACTTTATAATGTTTTGTTAGAAAGGGATTCAGAAACTGAATTAGTTAAAGACTGCATGATTAAGTGGGCACAAAATTTTGAAGAACCAGTGATGTTGGAAACATGGGAAAAAATTTGGGTTCAGAATGTTAAATTTACACAGTCGCAGAATTTGAGGGAAAATTTTTACAAAATGTTTTATAGATGGCATTTAGATCCTAAGAAATTGTCGTGTATGTACCCTAATGTTCAGCCAAAATGTTGGAGGTGTGATTGTTTAGATGCTACATATTATCATATTTGGTGGACTTGTAAGAAAGTTAAGGCTTTTTGGATAAAAATTTGGTGGGTCATGCAGAATGTTTTAAAGAAAAAAATCCAATTCTCTCCACAATTGCTTTTATTGGGTATAGTTGAGGGTTTTACAGTGGATGAAACAAAGTTGATTTTGTATATGATTACAGCAGCGAGATTGTTGATAGGTAAATATTGGAAAAATGAAGCTCTGCCCACCGTAGAAGAATGGATTTTGAAGATGGCCAGCTTCGCGGAGATGGCGAAGATTTCAGCATACTTAAAAGATCGCTCACAAGAGACTTATGAATGTGGATGGAAAAAGTGGATAGATTATGTGCAGAACAAATACCAAACTAAGAAGTATCAAATAGCTTTTTATTGATAGTATTATATTATATTAAGATAGAAATAGTCTAACTATGTGAAGATGAAAAATGACATGGGGGTTGGGGGGGTTCAAGGTTCAAGGTTTTTGTATAGGGGATAATGATATTCTATGGAAGTCCGGGGGGAGGGGAGGGTCAGGGGGGTTGGGGAGGGTGGGTTGGGGAGTTTGGGGAGGGTTAGGGGGGTGAAAATGGGGTGAAAATGTAATTGTAAAACTTTTACAATAAAAAAAAACATTTTAAACAGTAGAAGAATTTAATGTGGAAAAGAGGAAGTGAATGCTTTTGTGTATTACAAGATGGCTACTTTGTTATGCAAAGGATTGTGAATCGGAGAAAGACAGCTGCTGGCGGAGAGTGTGAGAAAGAGGTCTGAAAGAATTCATACAGCTCTACCAAGATAAGAGAACAAAGGACAAAGACTGAAATGGTGCTGGCTCAAGTAAAGATCTGAATTGGACATTATTTAAAGGGAGGGGGGAGAACACTATATGGACTTAGAAATTTGTAATATATGTAAAGGAAAAGAATAAATTTAAAAATTTCAGCCTTTTAAATTGAAAATATGGAGAATTGGGAGGAGGAATATGAGACAGTGAGGGAGATGTTTCAAAAAATAAGAGAAGCATTTAAGGGAAACAAAGAAGCAGAGGATTGGTTAGAATGCAAAAAAAGAGAAAGAGAACAGAAGAATGAGAAACAAAAGAAATAAAGAGATAATATTGGAGAAGAAATAATTGAAAATAAAGATAAAGATAATTACACTGGGTTTAGCAGTGACAGAATAAGAATGGATAAGAGAAAATGCATCTCAAATAAGAAAAGAAGAGAAATAAATGGGGAAAGATTGAGAAAGAAAATGAATAGAGTTAAAATTAAAGAAAAGAGGCTGAAGGGGAGATACAAGAAAAGGAAAAAGAGGAAGGTAAGGGAATGGGAACTAAGAAATGGAGTTGTGGAGAGATTAAAGGAAAATGATTAAGAGTCAGTGAAAATGTTAATTTGTTAATAAAGAGAATGATGTTAGTGGTAGAAATTATATGTGAAAATGTTGTTAAATGAAACAGACGTTTGGTCATTTCCTTTATTTCCTAATCTTTTGTCCTTTTCCTATTTTCCAACCAGGCATACCACTTTTCCCATACTAGATAATAATCATGTTCCTCTCTGTTTTGTAGTTCCTTTGTGAGTCTATCTAGTTCTGCACACTTTATGATTTTACTAATTACCCTATCTTCTGATGGTATATCATTGCTTTTCCAATATTGTGCGTATATTATTCACGCTGCTGTTAGCATGTGTATGATTAAGTATGTTGTTCCTTTTTTCATGTTGTCCAAGTAGGAAGGTTTCTGGTCTTAATTCTATCTTTTGGTGTGTTATTTCCTCTCTTTGTGTTTTAATCATTTGCCAATATTGTTTTGCCCTTGGGCAAGTCCACTACATATGATAGTAAGTGCCTTTATGGTGTTTGCATTTCCAACATGTTGATGGCGTGTTAGGGAACATTCTTGCCAATCTGGCAGGTGGCAGATGCCACCTATAAAACATTTTGTAGAGATTTTCTTTGTAGGGTACAGACATTGTTAATTTACAATTTAATGTCCATAATTTTTCCAATTTGTCTAAATCAATATTGTAGCCGAAATTTTTTGCCCATGTTATCATATTTTCTTTCACTACCTCTTCTTCTAATTTGTATCCTCTTAGGTAATTGTAAATTTTTTTGATCACTTTATCCTGTGTCCCTTGCAAAATTTTATCTAATTCAGTTTGACCTTTTTGGAATTCAAATTGAGCCAAATCTTTCTTGTATCTTGATTTTATTTGTGCATAGGGCCACCAGTCAATGTCTGTACCCATCTCCTTCAATTTTTGCCTCATTCTTAGTTCCCCCAGGTTATTTAATAGGTCTTTGTAAGTTTTTGTTTTATTATAGTCCATGGCGTTTGGGTAAATCTGGGCTTCCATTGTTGACAACCATTCCTGAATTTTATTGTAGTGTGCCTTTTTAATACTCTGCCATGTTTGATATAATGTGTGTCTAATTATGTGTCTCTGGAAATATTTGTGTCTTATGTCTGTCATTTCGGGATGAAGCCATTTTGATCTGTGTGTATGTAATCTTTAATTATTTTTTTGATTCTTTCTGTGATAATTGCTGTAAATAATTTATAATCCACATTCAAGGTCATCAGCGTACTGGTGGTATCTCACCCCAAAGCCACGGATGATCTCGCCTAGCGGCTTGACATAAATGTTGAACAGAAGGGGCAAGAGGACCGTACCTTGCGGCACTCCACAGATGAGAGGCCTCGAGGTCGACCTCTGCCCCCCTGCAAACACGAACTGCGACCGGTCTGAGAGAAAGGAGAAGAACCACCATAACACGGTGCCCCCCCCATCCCCAACTCTTCCAGCCGGTGCAGCATGATACCATGGTCGATGGTATCAAAAGCCGCTGAGAGATCTAATAGGACCAGAACAGAGGAGCAACCCCTGTCCCGAGCCCTCCAGAGATCATCAACCAACGCGACCAATGCCGTTTCCGTGCTGTGCCCAGGCCTGAAACCCGACTGGAACGAGTCTAGATAGGACGTTTCGTCCAGGAATTGTGGGAACTGTTGTGCGACCACACTCTCAACAAGCTTCGCCACAAAGCGAAGATTGGAGACAGGACGATAGTTAGCCAGTACTGCCGGATCCAGGAAGGGCTTCTTGAGGAGAGGCCTCACCACTGCCTCTTTCAAGGTAGCGGGGAAGTGACCCTCACTCAACGAAGCATTGATAATACCCTGGAGCCAGCCTCGTGAGACTTCCCGGGAAGCCAGTACTAACCAGGAGGGACACGGGTCCAGTAAACATGTGGTCACATTAAGTCTCCCCAAAATCCTGTCCATGTCATCCGGAGTCACAGAGTCAAACTCTTCCCAGATAACATTCTCAAGACTATTCCTCGTCACCCTGCCCAGATCTACCCAGTCAGAGTCCAAATCCTGCCGGATCTGAGCGATTTTGTCATACAGATACCGTCCGAAATCCTCAGCCCTGCCCTCCAGAGGGTCCTCCTGCACTCCCAGTTGAAGCAGGGAGCGGGTCATTCTGAACAGGGCCGCCGGATGATTCTCTGATGACGCAATAAGAGCGGAAAAGTAATTGGACTTTGCCGCTTTTATCACCACTAGGTAGGTCTTAATATGCGACCTTACCAGTGTTCGGTCAGATTCCCTGCGACTGGCCCTCCAACCACTCTCCAGGCGTCTTTTCAGGTGCTTCATCTCCCTCAGCTCCTCAGTAAACCAAGGAGCTGTGAGGGATCGGGACCGGGTCAGAGGCCGCAAAGGCATGACTCGGTCTAAGTCTCCGCTAGCAGCCCGATCCCAGGCCGCCACCAGGTCCCCGACCGAGCCCTGAGCTAGAACCTCAGGAAATGGCCCAAGCTCTGTCTGGAATCTATCAGAATCCATCAGGCACCTGGGGCGGACCCATCTTGTAGGCTCTGCCTCCCTGCGGCGGGATGTAGTGGTTCAAAAATCTAGGCAAAGGAGTGAGTGGTCAGACCATGACAAGGGTTCCATGTCTATATCCCCTATAACAAGGCTGCTCAACCACTGGCCAGAGACGAAAATCAAATCCAGAGTGTGACCCCCCCTGTGAGTGGGGCCATGAACTAACTGGGTCAGGTCCATGGCCGTCATGGAAGCCATGAACTCCTGTGCCATCTCAGACGTCTCCCCAACGGATGGCAGGTTGAAATCACCCATGACCATAAGCCTGGGTGTATCAACTGCCACCATGGCTATCACGTTGTCAGCCTCAGGTTTGCCTGCTTCAGCTGCCATAAGAAATGGGGGGAGGGATTAGTTAAGGGGAGTGAAAGGGTGGGGAAGGAGCAGGAGGTGTTTATCTATTGTAGGACGTGTCTTCCTAGGAATCGAAAGTGAATCTTCAAAAGGGGCTGGCTGACCAACTGCCCTACATTCCTGATGAATGACGTTGCCAGACGTGATGCCACCTGACCTTTGGGAGACCTTTGGATTGGCTGTGGGTCAATGGACACGGGGGGGGGGAGAAGCTTAGTAGATGCATTTCACGCGTTTTGCTCACTTCCAGCTTTACCTGGGTTGCGATCATTTCATATTCAGTAAAAGTACTATTCTCTTCTAAATGATTGAGTTTGGGTTTTCCTTTCCTGAATACTGAAGGAAGCATACCTGACACACGTCGAGTAGTCTGAGCAGGGCCGTTGCCACATGGCAGGGAGCCAAATACATGAGCAACAGGCCCATCTGAACCCCATGACCCCATCTCACAAAGAGGGTTTCACATCCGGCAATCTGTGGCACAGTGGTTTCCCTTGAACCAAGATCTTCTTTAATAATAACTGCCACAATAAGAGACTTAGAGACTAAAGCTTGCACAACACTATTGATGTCCATGGATACTGAACTGCAGGTCACCTTTCCGCTTGATGCAACAGCCCAACAAATTTGGGTCCAATTGGAGAATTGCTACAGGCCTATTTCAATTGAATCTTCATATTTGCTCATGTCTGAGTTCCATGGTTTGAGATTGAAACCTGGTGAACAAATTGGACCAAACTGAAAGGAATCAGAGAAGAATTGAGAGAAAGAGGCTGTCTTATTGATGATATTCAAATGAACAGTTTTATTATTAATTCATTGAATTATGAATGGAAAGATTACAAAGATTAATCAAGTACCTATTGCTCAACGCACAGTAGATCATATATGCAGACTTTTAATTGAAGAAGAAGCACTCATGTTAGCCACGCCACATTTGAGAGGACCACCCGCATCAAGAGCTCCAGCGCGGCGTCCCTTCTGAGGAAGAGCCTACGTTCCAAGGATGCCAAGATGCTACATCTGTAATCGTGTGGGAAATGCCACCCGGGATTGTCCCCAACGAGTTCCAGCTCCCGTCTCGTACCAGCCCAGAGGAACAGATTCCAGAGGAGGCAGAGGCAGAGGCAGAAGACAAGGTCGTCGTGGTCCCAGGCATGATCCGCAAGCTCCACTCACCACATTGGCGTTAACCAACGATCCACAACTTCATCCAGAGTATGGCAGACGACTCCTGTGGACTTTGGACAGTGGTGCAGCATTGCATGTTACCTACAGAAAGGAACTTTTCACAGAGATGCACGAGCCTGAACCTGAACTACGTGAACTTTATTCTTTTTCCAATCATCCTTGTCAGGTCAAAGGAAAAGGAACTGTTTATGTTGAAGAGCTCGATGCATTCATTCCTGATGTTTATTATATACCAACAGCAACTTGTAATTTGCTTAGTCAGAGTCACTTGTCTAGAATGTTAAAGTTCCAGGTTCACCACCTTGAAAAAGCAAGTTACATAGTTAAAAATGGAGATATTGTTGCTGAAACCATGTTAATTGGTGGTGTTTATTACTTAAAGCCAAAGCCTAAACCACAAGCACAGGCAAGTATACAAACTCCAAAAGAGGAGAGCACAGGCCCAGAGAGAGATGTTCCAGAGAGAGATCCTGTTGCTACTCCAAAGGCTCCTAAAGCCAACAAAAAGAAAATAAGGAAACAGGTTGCTCAGAGCAAGCCTGAGGTTCCTCATAAAACTGTTAATGTTGAAAATTCACTAACTGATAAACCTTTGCATTCCAGGTGTATCCATAAATGGCATAGAAGATTGGGGCATGCCAGTTTCCGTGTTCTTAGGAAGATGCTAGAGTTCGCAAAAGGTTTGGATCTAAAGGGGTATAAGGTGTTTTTGGATTGCGCTGTCTGCAAGAAAGCCAAATCCAAAGCAGCAGCCATTCCCAAATGTGCTACACGCCTGTCAACACACATTTTTGATTTGGTTCACCCTGACTTAGTTGGTCCTTTTAAGCCAACACTTGGTGATAGAAAATATTTTCTAACAATTGTTGATAATTTTTTTTTAAATTTGATTTATATGCGGCCCTTCTCCGGAGACTCAGGGCGGCTTACAATGCATTAAGCAATAGCCTTCATACTTTTGTATATTTATACAAAGTCAGTTTATTGCCCCTACAATCTGGGTCCTCATTTCACCTACCTTAGAAAGGATGGAAGGCTGAGTCAACCTTGAGCCTTAGAGAGATTCGAACCAGCGGTAAATTGCAGGCAGCTGTGTTAATAACAAAGTGCGTAGACCACTGTACCATCAAGGCTCAATTACTCTAGATATGGATATGTATATCCTATGAAAGAAAAATTTGAGACTTTTCAGATCTTTAAAGACTTTGCTGCTCTTGTTTCTACCCAACACCAAGTTCGCATCGCCAGAATCCAGAGTGATGAAGAGACAAGACGAAACCATGACGATTTGAAATCTGATGTGGGAAAGATAAACGACAACATACAGAAAATGGATGACGAGATAGAAAAGATCCAACAGAATATTGCCAAAAATGAACAAAGGATCCAAAAAACGGAACTTAAAATGGAACAAACAATGAAAAAAGTAGAAATGTTGGAACATCAACAGCTGGCAAGCAATTGAGAGATGGAAGATTCACTCACACTTCTGGAAATGGAAAAAGTGTCATTATATTTAAGATTTCAGAATATAACGGAAACCAAAGAAGAAGACCTGGGAGAGACTATGACGGAGATGTTTGCGGAAGCACTACAGAGGGATAAAAACGATATAAGAAGAGATATTGATGAAACTTACAGGGTGCATACCAATTATGCACGCAGGAACAAACTCCCAAAGAGGTACACATACGTTTCACAAACAAAATAGTAAAAGAAGAGATATATAGAAAGATGAGAGAGGAAGCGATGTACTATAAAGGAAAGGAAATAATAACATTGAAGCAAATCCCGGGACGTGTGAGAGATCAGAGGAAAAATTACAGCTTCCTCACATCCCAATTAAACAAACATAAAGTGATGTTCCGTTGGCTAGTGCCAGATGGCATTTTGATCTCATGGCAGGACAAAAAAGTGAAAATAGATAACCTAAAAGGAGCCCAGAAATTTTTTGACTAATATTTTGTTATAGAAGAAGAACAAGAAACCAGAGAGGAATCAGAAAATAAGAGCCAAGAAGAACAACCCATAAAAGGAACAGAAGACGAACAAGAGGAGAAGGAGAAACTGGAAAGAAAAAAATTGGAGAGAAGGAGCAAGGGGAAAACACAACGAATAATAAGGAACCCAAGCAAACAAAAGACAACCAATAAATAAGAAGGAAGATGGAACAGGAAATAAAGATGATTTCGATCAATATAAATGGACTGAATGCCCCAATTAAAAGAACCCAGACATTTGCTAAATTATACAAAATGGAGATGGATATAATTAACTTACAAGAAGTTCATTTTAAAAAATGCCATCAGAAAATATTAGAAAATACAAGATTAGGAAATCTTTACACTTCATTATCAGCCCCCCAAAAAAGAGGTATTGCAGTTTATATTAAGAAACACTTAAAAACAAAGCACATATATACAGACGATGAGGGAAGAGTCTTAATGATCAAAATACAGACAGAGTTAAAAACAATATTATTTATCTCAATATACGCACCGAATGAAAACCAACGGGCCTTCTATAAAAATATACATAATAAATATCTGCCTTGTAGGTGACTTTAATGCGATTTCGGATATAGAAAAAGATTATAAGAGTATCAAGAAAAATAAAACCAGGAAAAAAACTTTGCCAGATACTTTTATGGAAATGGCCTAAGAACTATGCTTACAGGACGCATGGAGGGAAATAAACAAAGAAAGAAAACAGTACACATTCTACTCTAATCCACATCTATCCTGGTCCAGGATAGACATGGCCTGGATGACAACAGACCTCAGGAAAGATCTAGAAGAAATTGAAATATCAACAAATATATGGGCAGATCATAGTCCACTTAAAATAATTTGGAAAGGATACTGAAAAAAAAAAGAGATGGATGATGAACACCGAAATTTTAAAAGAGAAAGAGTATATACAAACGATGGAAAAAGAAATGAAGATCTTCGAAATTAATAGTAAAGAGCAAACTTCCCTCCAAAATCTGTGGGACACGGTGAAAGCATACATAAGAGGTCTGACAATAGCGTATCTGGCAAAGAAAAATAAAGAAAAACAGCAGAAAAAAGATAAACTGTTAGAAGAACTCAAGGAGCATGAACATGAATTACAGAATGAACCTCAAAATAAAAGAATCAAAGAAAAAACAAGTCTGATAAAACACAAAATAAATTTGATCACTCAAATAGAAATAGCTAGGAAGATCAAACTAGTGAAACAGAATTATTTTGAACATGCCAACAAAACAGGGAGATGGCTGGCATACAAACCGAAGAAAGAAAAAGAAAAACGGACAATACACCAACCACAGGGCAACACTGGAGAGATACAATACAGGAATAAGGACAAAAAAAACATAGCAAGAACATTCTTCCAAAAACTATATGAACAGGAATAACCCCCAGAAGAAGACATCAGACAATACCTAAAAGAAGCCGAGATTAAAGAACTAACAGAGACACACAGAGATTTATTGGACAGGCCAATTACATTGACAGAACTTATTGAGGCGAGGAAAAAACAGAAGATAAATAAAACCCCGGGACCGGATGGAATACCAGTGGAGTTCTACAAGAACTGCCAACACTCAATAGATGAAATCCTGCTCGAAGTATTCAATGATGCAATTATAGAAGCCAAAATTCCAAATTCCTGGACAGAAGCTATTATTACATTAATACCTAAAGAAGAAGGGGACGTTGGCAATGCCTGATACGTCCCTTCTTGTTGAGTGGAGACAGCAGCCAGATGTGGGTTATGCTCATTGGTCAAATGTGGACTGAGCCTGTCAATTAATTATTAAATCCCGCCCCTATTGCTAGGGATTCCAGCTTTGGTGAAGAAGGAAGACAGACTCTGAGTGTGGAAAGTAGAAAAAAATAAACAAACTGTTAGATAAATTCTACTCTTAGTGCCCAGACTGATACCGGGTGGGACTGGCTGCTGTCTCCACTCAACGAGAAGGGGTGTATCAGGCATTGCCAACGTCCCCTTCTCCCTTGAGAGTGGAGACAGCAGCCAGATGTGGGACATACCCAAGTTCACTGTCCCCCTCATGGGAGGGAACAGTCTGGGCCGAAAAACTCCTCCCTGACCTCAACACCTTGTAATACACTTCTCCCAAAATCAGCCTCTGCAGAGGCAAATTTATCCAATTTATAGTGTTTAACAAATGGAGAAGGAGAGGTCCAAGCAGCCGCTCTGCATACCTTAGACAATGAAGCCCTAGAAGCCCAAGCAGCCGTAGTCACAGCACTTCTGGTGGAATGAGCTGTCACCTTGGTAGGAGGAGGCAAAGATCACAGTTCGTATGCCATCTTAATCGTTGTTCGGATCCATCGACCTAACGTCGAAGAAGATACCTTATTTCCTAATGAAGCCGGAAGATAGGAAATGAACATTGACTATGTCCTACGAATATCAGCCATCCTCTGGATGTATAACTTCAGTGCCCGTCCGACATCCAACATGTGTAATCTGTTTTCCAATGGATTGGAAGGTGAGGAATAAAAATCTGGTAAAACAAATTCCTGCAAACGATGAAAAGAAGAGTCAACTTTAGGTATAAAAGCAGGATCCAATCTGAGGACCACTCCATCTACATGGAATACACATAAATCATCTCGGACCAACAATGCCGCAAGTTCTGAAATACGTCGCGCCGAAGTAATCGCGACCAGAAAAACAACTTTTTCTGACAATAGACATAAACTAGTAGAGTCTATTGGTTCATATGGCGAACCCATAAGTGAATCCAACACAATTGAAAGTTCCCAAGAAGGGTATCGATGTATCACTGGTGGACAAAGGCTAGCCGCTCCTCTGAGAAAACGACGAATCATGGGATCTTGTGACAATGAATTATTGGAATTATATGTCAGGACAGATGGGATAGCAGCCACCTGTCTCTTGAGAGTGTTGGGAGAAAGTCCTTTTTCTAAACCAGCCTGTAAAAACATCAGTACCTGCAAAACAGAAGCTTGAAGAGCAGAAAAACCTTGGGTCTCACACCAAGATGTAAATGTGCGCCAAGTTGCTGAATAAATTCGTTGTGTTGATGACCGCCTAGATGCCTGCATGGTTCTAATTATTGGAGATGGAATGTGATTTCGCTGGAGAGCATCCCGCTCAACTGCCATGTGGTCATCTGTAGCCATTGTGGTTCCGGATGTGTGATTACGCCCTGGCTGAGGCAATTCGTGATACATGGTATCCTCCAAGGAGGAGTCACTGATAAATTCATGAGGTCTGCAAACCATGACCTTCTTGGCCAATGTGGCGCTACTAGAATGATTTCTGCCCTTTCCAGTATTAGTTTCCGAATTACCCTCGGAATTAGAGGAATCAGTGGAAAGGCGTACAACAGACCTTGTGGCCAAGGGGAGCGTAGAGCATCCACAGCTTCTGCAATGTTGGACGTTCTATATTTTATGACCCTGGCCACAAGAGATCTCAACCTGGGTTACAATCCGGGTAGAAGAAAAGCTTACCTTCAACTAAATCAATTATAGTTCCTAAATGAAGAATTCTAGTCATCTAGGAACCATAATTCTAGAATCATAGTTCCCAAATGAAGAATTCTAGTCGAGAGTTTCAGATGGCTTTCTCTATGTTAACAGAGAAGCTGTGTGAGGCCAGTGTCTGAATGGTAAATTGGAGATCTGAAATGTCCTGCTGAGGAGTTAAACAGAAGAGACTTAAACAGAGCCTGGGGAAAAAGGCTCATGAATGCAGGTTGATCCGGAGGTAAGCCTTCAACCTCCGACAACTCTGGTTCCTGAGGCTCCATCTCTTCCGATACAGAGTGTCTACTGACATAGGAGACGGATGGAGAATCTGAGCCCGCAAGTGAGAGGGCATCTTCCATATTGACTCTGTCCAGCGAAGCCGAATAGTCCGAATGGACCGAATACACTGTAATCGGTCTGGCAGTCGAGAAAGTATGAGTCGACAGGGATCGTTGCCCCATTGCTGCAATCATACATTGAATGTCCTCTGGACGTAAAGGGGTAGAATCATGGTCTCAGGCTGGGCCGGCCTCTGTAGAGGCTTGAACCAGAGCAGAAGATACAGGTGGATGAACCACCAACCCAGCTGGAGTGCTATACTCCACAGCAGGGCCGGATTTTCCTATAGGCTAACTAGGCTTCAGCCTAGGGCCTCAAGATCAAGAGGGACCTACATTCAAATTGTTAGCAAAATTAAAATTACACTTTCATTATAGGTGAAAGGGCCTCATAAGTGGAATAGCCTAGGGCCTCTTTTCATCTAAATCCGGCCCTGCTCCACAGCATTGATACCCCACAGCGGGGGAGATCCCAATAAGTCAGCTGACTCAACTGACACCAGGAAGTCTTGCAGCAACATCTGATCTGGGGTCGGAGAGAGGTCACATCTACGTTCCCCTGGAGAAACCCTGGCTGTTGTAGATGATGTAGGACCACTGTCCTTGGCCTTGACTACAGGCTTCCATAGAAGCTTTCCCTTGCGTCTAGCAGAAAACTTAGCCTGAGGTTTAATGGATACTCCATCCCCTTGCACATGCTTGGCATCTTACGCTTGGAAGCAACTAACTGTTCCCTTACTGTGGCCTGGTGGCCATGTTTTGACTTGTCCAGAGCCTTAGGCATGATAGGCCATATAACACCCAAGAAGTGGAAAATAGACTCCATGTTAAGCAAGGCAGTCCTGTATCAGGGGAATGTCAAATTCTAGATGCATTCTGAGATGAATATGCGAGGCAGCAACAGAGAAAAGAGAAGGCAATTAACCCCAAGCCTGTAAGGTGAAGCAAAGTCTGCCAAAAGGGCTGAAGGCAAGGTTAGGCCAGGGTAGCAGGCACAGCCAGAAAGGCTGGAGGCCTGAGAGAAGCTCAACGTGTCGCCTCGCCCCTAAACATAATGGCAGCCAGAACTGCCAACTCAGGGATCACAAAACTCGGTTACTGATCAGATCAGCAATGTCAAACAGCTGAGATGCGGACTGGTAAGAGAAGTCAAAGAGTCGAGCAGGTATAAATTAGGGTGATTTTTACATATCACCAAGCCCTTGTGATGTGACCACAAGTGGCAAACCACAGGGAGCATGAAAACTCCACTTTGAAGCCGGCGGCAAGGTCAATCAGCTGAGAAGTGGTTAATAGTGACAGAGGGCAGAGCTTTGTTCATTTCCGCAGGAGAGAATCAGAGCCTGGAGGAAAAGAACCGACAAGCGGTGATAGTCAGGAAGCGCAAAGACTCCACTCAGAACCCGGCAGCTAGTCTCAAACAGCTGAGAAGCGGCTCTATTGAGTCTGCTGGAGAAAAGCTGTGCCTGAGTGAAAGACCGACAAGCGGCGAGAGACAGGGAGTGCGAAAAACTCCACTAACAGTTATGCGGCTGGCAGTGACAAAAATGGCTGCCCAAAGACCGTGGGGAGTGCAAGACTCCGCAAAGAGAAGTCGCTGTTTAAAATGCAGGGCTCCACTGGCAAAGCCGGTGATTTTTAGCCACCCACGGGAGCATACAGAAACTTACCAGTTCGATGAAAGGATGTCCAGCTGTTGCTAGTTGGTTATCCTGGTTAGGCCCAATATAAGAGACTGTAGACTTTCTTGTAATAATAATATTTATTTTCTTCCTCAGGAACACATTTAGACAGCTATCAATCTGAGAAGAGCGAAAGCTTATATACAGAGGAGGCGGGGCTAATGGTAAGTAGTAACCAATGGTAAGGAACACAATGACATCACACAATGACATATGCACAAGCACACATATTTACAGATAGTAGGTTATGTATTTTCAACTGTAACAAATCCCCCTCTAAAATACCTAACTAATGGTGGGTTATTAAGTTTATATATGTACATTAAGTTTGGAAGTCAAATATACATGTTGTTTGGTTGCTAATGGCTTAGTGAGGATATCAGCAATTTGTTCATTAGTATCGCAATGAACAGCCTTAATGAATCCTATACATGACAGTTGCCTCACATGTTTATATTTGATATCGATATGTCGAGATCATTGACCTATCACTTCGGAAGCTGATATATCTATCGCTGCCTTATTATCCTCATTGATGATAATTGGATAAATAGGTTCATCCCACACATTACATAATAAATCATCGAACCAAATTAGATTATTGACTGCTTTGGATAAGCAAACATATTCGGCTTCCGCCGTAGAGGTGGCAATTAAGTTCTGTTTGCCAGTGTACCAGTGCACCGCACAACCATTTATGAGAAAAACATATCCAGAAGTGCTTTTTCTGCTTTTTGAATCAGTAGCCCAATCTGCATCGGCGTAGCAGGTCAAAGTTGGTTTTCAGAAATGAATGGTTCTAGGTATAGACATACATTAATGCTAGATTTCAGATATCTCAAAATTCTCTTGATTCCTTCCCAATGGTATAAGTTAGGATTGCTTACATGTCTCGACAACAAATTTACGGCAAGAGTGATATCAGGTCTAGTCCAATTAGATATGTATAATAAAGACCCAATAATTGATCGATATAAAGTGTTATCCTTAAATGGCTCGTATTCATTGTACACATTCCTATAAAAATCAGTTGACATGGGAGTTTCACAAATTTTTGAGTTAACCATATTACATTTTTCTATGAGTTCTATAATTTTGTCTTTCTGGGATAATTTGAAACCCTTATCTGTTTTGTCAATTTGGACTCCTAAATACTTATTTACCTTTCCTAATATTTTTAAGTTGAAATTTTTGCCTAATTGTTCAGCGAAATTATCACATTTAACCTTGTCACGTCCAAAATATAATATATCATCAACATAAATCAAAACATATTCAATAGAATCATTATTTCTTTTTGTGAAAAAACAAAAATCAGATGAAGTAGCCACAAAGCCTATATCGTTAAGTATCTTTGATAAACACTCATACCACCGTTTGCCGGACTGTTTTAGTCCATAAAGGCTCTTATTCAATAGCCAAATTTCTCCCCTTTTTGTATCTTTTCCTGGGGGTGCTTTTACATAAATTTCTTTATCGAGATCAGCATGCAGATAGGCTGTCTGTACATCAAATTGATATACTTCCAGATTTAAAACGGAAGCTAATAGTAATGCTGTTTTCACACTTTCTGATCTAACGGTTGGGGAGTATGTGTCTTCATAGTCATCCGGAAACCTTTGAGCAAAACCTTGAGCCACTAACCTGGCTTTGTATAAGAATTTACCATCCTCTAGCTCTTTAATTTTATAGATCCATCTAGTGCCAATGGGGGACTTCTCAGTGGGTAGATCTGTTGGTGTATATACATTTAGTTCTTTTAAACTGTCCATCTCTTTTTTCATTGCTTCCTCCCACTTACTTTTTTCTTCTGGAGGTAACTTAAGTATGTCATCATACGTGTTGGGAGTCAGGTGTTTAGCTTGAATAGACAGTACATAATCATCTAATCTTTTGGGAATTGTGCCCCTATTGGATCTAATGGGCCTATTCTGGGGATGTTCATCGCTATGCATATATTTAGCTTCTTTTTCAGTTAATTGGTCTACCTTCAAAGTGGGGTGTCCTTTCTTCCATTCATCATTAATTGTTTTTGGGCATTTAATTCTGTTCGTGGTTGTGGTTTTGGGATTGGTATCTGATGTATGATGTTCTGTGTGCGTGTGTGTAATATTTTTTGATTCTGGATATATTTCGTTGAGATGTAATTTTGACCAGTTCATGTGTTCATGAAACACAGCAGATCTGGATACAATGAAATGGTTATTTTTATCAATGAAGCGATATCCCTTGGTTCCTGATTCGTACCCCATAAATATCAGTCTTTTGGATACTTTCTCTCCTTTGCGCCTTAATTGTGAGGGGACATATACATCAGCAGATACACCAAATACGTGTAAATGCCCAATTTTTGGTTTCCTTCCATACATGAGTTCGTATGGGGTCTTGTCGATTGTACTGGACCATAAGCGATTTATAGTGTAATTGGAATAAGTAAGGGCTTCAGCCCAGAATGATTGGTTTAAGCCAGCATCATCTAACACACATTTAACCATGGTTTGTAGCAAACCATTTTTTCTTTCAGAGACTCCATTTTGAAATGGGGAAAACGGACAAGATTTAAAGTGCAATATTCCTTGTGATTTTAGCCAATTTGAAAATTCGTTGGATAGGAATTTCGACCCCCTGTCAGTCATTATTTGTTTAATTTTAGTATTGTGTTGTGTCTCTACCATTTTAAAGAACTCCTTAAATTTTTTGAAAACCTCATTTTTGTGATTAAGGGTGTATACAAAACCGAATCTACTGTAGTCATCGACTATGGTTAGAAAGTATCTTTTTTTATATTTAATTGAGGGGTTTTTTTTAATTTTTTTATTGTAAAAGTTTTACAATTACATTTTCACCCCATTTTCACCCCCCCTAACCCTCCCCAAACTCCCCAACCCACCCTCCCAACCCCCCCTGACCCTCCCCTCCCCCCGGACTTCCATAGAATATCATTATCCCCTATACAAAAACCTTGAACCCCCCCGACCCCCATGTCATTTTTCATCTTCATATAGTTCGACTATTTCTATCTTAATATTAATACTATCAATGAAAAGCTATTTGATACTTCTTAGTTTGGTATTTGTTCTGCACATAATCTATCCACTTTTTCCATCCACATTCATAAGTCTCTTGTGAGCGATCTTTTAAGTATGCTGAAATCTTCGCCATCTCCGCGAAGCTGGCCATCTTCAAAATCCATTCTTCTACGGTGGGCAGAACTTCATTTTTCCAATATTTACCTATCAACAATCTCGCTGCTGTAATCATATACAAAATCAACTTTATTTCATCCACTGTAAAACCCTCAACTATACCCAATAATTTAATTGAGGGTTTTAATGGGCCTACTACATCCATGTGAATTAGTTGAAAAATTGATTGTGTGGTGTGAGTGGCTTTTTTGGGTTTTGGTTTGTTTTTAATTTTGGATGAATTGCACACGGAGCATTCTAAGTAATTTTTACAGTTCTTTATTTTTAAATCTTCGGAACATTCTAACATTTTTCGTATGACGGGAAAGCTTGCGTGTCCTAGCTTTCTGTGGAGTAAATGACTACAATTATCGTGAATAGGTCTTCCATTGTTTAAATTTTCAGACATATTAGTATCAGTGTTTGATGCATTATCATTATTACTTTCATCATGGCTATCTGAATTTGGCTTTTTGTTTCTTAATTGATAGTTTGCATAGACTAGTTCGTTATCTTGTGGCAGTAGGTATGTTAGTCCATCATTTGTAAATAGTTTACCTATGTTTCTGTTGTTCTTAGTCATAAATACCTTTCCACCTCTGAAAGTGGTTTCTATTTCATTCTCTATAGTTAATTTTAGGGTTGCCAATATATTATTTGGAATTTTGGGCACAAATAGTACACCCTCTAATTTCCCTATACCCTTTATATGCGTGTCTCCTATTCCTCTCACTAGGACCTTATTTTGGTTTGCTACTTTAATGTAATATTTCTTTTCAGTGAAGTTACTTAATATTTCTCTATTATGAGTTGTATGACATGTGGCTCCAGAATCTATGAGCCAAGTGTTGAGTGAATCAGACATCAAAATGTTATTGTTTCTTATTCCATATAGTGATCCTTTCTTATTTTCTCTAGGGTTATTTCTGTACATTTGTCTTTCTCTAGGGTGTGGTGATTCTCTTCGCTTATACCTGTAATCTGGGGAAGTTCTGTCTAAGAAGTGTATTCTCCTATCCTTGTGTTGATATGAGTCACTGTATCCTGCATTCTTGGGGCAATCTCTACTCTGATGTCTTTCAGATCCACATATGAGACATTCATGTGGGTACCTATCTCTGACCCTAAAATCAGTTCTTCTTTGATTTCTACCTTCCCTTTGTTGTGTATATCGCTCTCTTCTAAGTCTATCTTCAGTAATAAGCTTATTGGTGAGGTTTTCTAAAGTAATTTGTTCTATACTTAGGTTATCTATTAAGGTAATATAGTTATCCCAGCTGTGATCTAATGAGTTAATTATAATGCTTTTCATGGTGTTGTCAGAAATGTTTTCCCCCCTTTGAATAAGGTCTGCTCTTACAGCGTTTAGATTCAAGATATGTTCACTCATGGAGGTATCATGTTTTAGTTTGGCAGAATAGAATTCCCTAGAAATTTTTGTGGTGGTGGCTACACTTTTACTATAGAACAAATTGAATAATTTTTGGTATGTTTCAAATACAGTTAAATTATGCTCTATACTGGGAAGTATACTTGGGGAAATAGAGGCAATTAATATATAATATGCTTTGTGATGGAGGCAGTCTATTTCATAGGTCCAAGGCTTATCTGGTGGGTTATCAATAAAAAATAAAACATTCTCTTTCAAATATGTAATCTGTAAACACTGGTCCCATTCCATTAAGTTGCTTCCATCTAATCTTAACTTTATAAAGTCTGAAGGTATTGTCCCTGAGTGTTGTGAAGTGTTATTCATGTTTAGTAGCTGTCCATGATTTAAGACCTTAGCATACTCACAATAAGGCCTGGGTATGGTAGATGCATGTCTGTATTTACTTATCTCTATGTTGCGCTGACTTGTATTTATGTTTTCTTCTTCTTTCTTTGCAGGCTCGTTCTGGGCATGCTCAGTTCTCATTTTTCTCCAGCAGCCGGCGAGGGAGGTTCCTGTGTCTGCAGCTCCTGGGGTGAAGTCCCAGACGGCCTTCTGTTGCTCTGCTTTGTTTCCGGAGGGCCTCTGGTGACTGAAGAATGACTGGGGTGCTGCTCTGCTCGTCGGGGAGTCTTCTCTGAGGTCCTCAGTAAGTGGAGCTTGAGGCAGGCTGCCATTGCCAATGGAGCCGGGTTGTTCATGGAGTTGCTCTTCGGTAGGTAAGTATGATTGCCAGCTTGTCTTTCTTCGGGTGGCTAGGCCTTTCTTTAGACAGTCTATTTCTTTTTGGCTTTTGGTAGATGGTAGTTTAGAATTTTCTATTTCATTTTCTGGTTGTTTGTTTGGTATTGTTAGTTTAGTCCCGAGTGCTGCAGTCAGCACCTGTATAGCATTGTCTATTTCTACTTCAGTAGGTTGAGCTTTGTTTTGTTTAAATAATTGTTTTTTATTTGTTTTTGGACTCGGGTAGTCATCTTCTTGGTAGGTTTTGTTTTTTATTTCGTAGTTTGAGGTTTGGAATTCTTTTAGTAATTGGTCAGGCATTTTAGAGGTATTAGGTGGGTAAGATGGCTGCCATGAAAAAGGCGGGAAGCTGTCGCCATCTTCGGTGTCATTTTTGAAGTCAGGGGTTGAGTTTCTTACCTTGCAGTTTTCTTGTTTGTTATTTTCGTTTATCATGCTGCGGATTTTCACAAGCAGATTTGATTCAACTGTAGTTGTTTCTATTAATTCTAGTATTTTTCTTTTTACCTCATCTTCTTTGTTTGGTGTTGAGAAAGTTTGTTCTGCTCCAGCTAGTGGTTGTTTGTTTTGTGTTAGCAGTTCATTTTCTTGTAATTGCGTTTGTTTCTTAATATTTTCAAGTGGTGTATATTTGTCAGGAGTTAGTTGAGCTGCCATTCTTTTCGTTATGTATCTGGTGGCAGGTCTTCTTTTGTCGTTATGTGAGTCTTGCATCTTTATGTTCGGTTGGGCCTACCAAACCATCCTCTGCTACCAATTTGTTGCTAGTTGGTTATCCTGGTTAGGCCCAATATAAGAGACTGTAGACTTTCTTGTAATAATAATATTTATTTTCTTCCTCAGGAACACATTTAGACAGCTATCAATCTGAGAAGAGCGAAAGCTTATATACAGAGGAGGCGGGGCTAATGGTAAGTAGTAACCAATGGTAAGGAACACAATGACATCACACAATGACATATGCACAGGCACACATATTTACAGATAGTAGGTTAGGTATTTTCAACTGTAACACCAGCAAACAAAAGAATAGCCAAGTACGACATCCAAGGTCAAATCCAAAGAATCAGGTATGAAAGAAAACAGTCTAACTCTGAAAACTGTCAGAGCTAGCTATCCACAAACTGTGCCACCATAAGAGTGGGAGTGCTAGACTCCACATTATCGTTACTTCGAACAGGAGGAGGAGATCCCCATAAATCAGATGGCTCAACTAATAGTGGGAAATCTTGTATTGACATGTGATCCGGGGTCAGAGAGGAGGCATGTCTACATTCTCCTGGAGACCCAACCGTTATAGCCAAGTGCCTTTGTCTTTGCCAATAGTTTTTCTTAGTAGCTTCTCCTTGCGCTTAGGAAGAGCCTCAGAACAAGGCTTAATTGCTACTCCTTCCCCTTGTGTATGCTTGGAAGCTTCCATTTTAGAATCCACTGACTGCTCTTGCACTGTGGCACTAATTTTGACTTGGCCAGAGCCTTAGGCATGATTGGCCTTAATTAATCAATCGGGTTGAAAGGACCCCCTAAAATTTTATCAGCCCTGTAATAGGGCAACGTAAATTTAAAAGTAGTTTAAATTAATATAAACATGTTATAGATGTAAATTATATCTCCAACACCATTTCCAGTAGTCAGATGTGGCAGTCTTAGTTTATAAGGACAGAATATGCTTATAGCCAGTACAGAACTAAGGATTGGAGGCTTGATAGAAAAAAACTGTGCCCTTGCCCTTAAACAAAATGGTGGCCGAGCAGTCACCTAAGAACTCGAGCTGGCGTAACTGTCAAAAACTGAAGCACTGCTCAGTCTCAAATGAAGGCAGATCTGTCTTAAACAGTCTAATTTGGCCAAATAATCAAAGCACTGATAAACGGAGATAGCCAGAGAAAGTCAAGCCTCGTAGTCGAAAATGTTAATTAGCCTCAATCAGCTGTGAGGCAGTTTAAAATAGCAGGGAAAAACTCTGCACTTTCTTAAAACTGCCGACAAGTGGCAAGAATCAGGGAGCGAGATAACTCCTCAAATGCAAAAGTTTATGGCTATAGTGAAATAGCATCATCCATATTAATCATATGTTGAATGTCCTCTGTGCGCCAATTGATTTGCGCTTGATCTCGAGCCTGGTCCACTTCATTAGAAGTTTGGATAGGAACAGAGGATGTAGGTGCATTAAGCACTGAGAACGTGGGAGCGCTAGACTCCTCAGTAGTGGTTGTACCCATAACGGGATTAGAACCCCAAACTTCAGATGATTGAACTAAGAAACCTTAGAGTCAGTATAATTATTTCTTTTACGTGACTTTTTAACAGTCTTGTCCTGACTGATGACAGCACTGGGAGTCACCAAAGAATGTTTTGCGGTTGTGCGCATAGGAAATACACATTCCTTTTGTTTCTGATTATGATCCTCCCTAAATGAAGCCCGTGATTGCTCTCTTACTGTGGCCTTTCGGCCATGTTTGGATTTTGAGATAGCTTTAGGCATAATAATAGATTGGGAATCAGACCAAATCTATAATCAGTAAGATGTAAGTTATTTAAAATATTTATTATTTTTCAATAGTTTGAAAGGATAGATAAAGGCTAATATGTTTAATGTTCTCAGGTAAATGTAAAATTCTAGCTGCGCCAGTAATCAAAATGGCGTTTCAGCACTCAACTGGCACAGCCTGATAGGCTGGAGGCTCTCAGGAATGGAAC
Organism: Arizona elegans; assembly: GCA_022577455.1. Taxonomy (NCBI): domain Eukaryota; kingdom Metazoa; phylum Chordata; class Lepidosauria; order Squamata; family Colubridae; genus Arizona; species Arizona elegans. The sequence goes on from JAKOOJ010000009.1 coordinate 56,349,658, forward strand.
TTGAGTTATTGCCGGTATTCAAATGGCAACCGGCTCAACTGTCAATGTGAGCGCGAGGCTCAACTGTAAGGCAGAGATAAAATTCCAACAGTTAAAAGCCGTTAAGGTAACTTTAAGTACCTATGTAGAATAATTATTAAATGAGGCTTTAATTGCTCTTGGGAGCGTAAATTGATATTGGGAGCGTGATTCTCCTCTTTCGGCTAGATTTGAAGCTGCAACTCAGCTCTAAGCAGCTGAAATCAATTTATGTTAGAAAAGGTTTTTGATGATCTTGGGAGCGTGAAACTCCTCTTTTCGGCTAAATTTGTAGCCGCAATTCAGCGCTAAACATCTGAAATCAGTTAAAGTCAGCAGCAGCAAAGGGAGGCTGTTTTTAAAAGTGTCAAAGCCGACTTTGATGTAAAGATTGCAGCAACAATCTGTAAAGCTGTGACTTTATTTAGTGGCCGACAAGCGGTTAGCATGAGGGAGTGCGAAACTCCACTTTAATGATCAGCTAAATTAGCTGTGACAAGGGGAGCGCAAGACTCAACAATTGGTTTTTTTACATTTAAAATAGCTTCTGCTGATAAAGGCAAAATTAAACCCCCTGCCCCCTTAAGGGAGCGGAATGCTCCAAGGAAATGATTAACTGACCAGTTTCAACGATGTTTTCTGATGCTGAAAGTAGAAAACATCCTCAGATGTCCTAAGAATCTTCTGAGGTATAGGTGAATTAAATTAAAATGTTCAGTAGATAAAAGAACTGAAGAAATTAAGCAGAAATAACACTCTGACGCTGAAAAGCAGATAGAGCACACTTTCCACACAACTGTCCAGTCTGACGACTGAGCAAAAAAGCTGGAATCCCTAGGAATAGGGGTGGGATTTAATAATTAATTAACAGGCTCAGTCCACATTTGACCAATGAGCATAACCCACATCTGGCTGCTGTCTCCACTCTCAAGGGAGAAGCAGACCATACATATATTCAAAATTATAGATCGATATCCATGTTGAATGTGGATTATAAATTATTTACAGCAATTATCACAGAAAGAATCAAAAAAATAATTAAAGATTACATACACATAGATCAAAATGGCTTCATCCCGAAATGACAGACATAAGACACAAATATTTCCAGAGACACATAATTAGACACACATTATATCAAGCATGGCAGAGTATTAAAAAGGCACACTACAATAAAATTCAGGAATGGTTGTCAACAATGGAAGCCCAGATTTACCCAAACGCCATGGACTATAATAAAACAAAAACTTACAAAGACCTTTTAAATCACCTGGGGGAACTAAGAATGAGGCAAAAATTGAAGGAGATGGGTACAGACATTGACTGGTGGCCCTATGCACAAATAAAATCAAGATACAAGAAAGATTTGGCTCAATTTGAATTCCAAAAAGGTCAAACTGAATTAGATAAAATTTTGCAAGGGACACAGGATAAAGTGATCAAAAAAATTTACAATTACCTAAGAGGATACAAATTAGAAGAAGAGGTAGTGAAAGAAAATATGATAACATGGGCAAAAAATTTCGGCTACAATATTGATTTAGACAAATTGGAAAAATTATGGACAATAAATTGTAAATTAACAATGTCTGTACCCTACAAAGAAAATCTCTACAAAATGTTTTATAGGTGGCATCTGCCACCTGCCAGATTGGCAAGAATGTTCCCTAACACGCCATCAACATGTTGGAAATGCAAACACCATAAAGGCACTTACTATCATATGTAGTGGACTTGCCCAAGGGCAAAACAATATTGGCAAATGATTAAAACACAAAGAGAGGAAATAACACACCAAAAGATAGAATTAAGACCAGAAACCTTCCTACTTGGACAACATGAAAAAAGAAACAACATACTTAATCATACACATGCTAACAGCAGCGTGAATAATATACGCACAATATTGGAAAAGCAATGATATACCATCAGAAGATAGGGTAATTAGTAAAATCATAAAGTGTGCAGAACTAGATAGACTCACAAAGGAACTACAAAACAGAGAGGAACATGATTATTATCTAGTATGGGAAAAGTGGTATGCCTGGTTGGAAAATAGGAAAAGGACAAAAGATTAGGAAATAAAGGAAATGACCAAACGTCTGTTTCATTTAACAACATTTTCACATATAATTTCTACCACTAACATCATTCTCTTTATTAACAAATTAACATTTTCACTGACTCTTAATCATTTTCCTTTAATCTCTCCACAACTCCATTTCTTAGTTCCCATTCCCTTACCTTCCTCTTTTTCCTTTTCTTGTATCTCCCCTTCAGCCTCTTTTCTTTAATTTTAACTCTATTCATTTTCTTTCTCAATCTTTCCCCATTTATTTCTCTTCTTTTCTTATTTGAGATGCATTTTCTCTTATCCATTCTTATTCTGTCACTGCTAAACCCAGTGTAATTATCTTTATCTTTATTTTCAATTATTTCTTCTCCAATATTATCTCTTTATTTCTTTTGTTTCTCATTCTTCTGTTCTCTTTCTCTTTTTTTGCATTCTAACCAATCCTCTGCTTCTTTGTTTCCCTTAAATGCTTCTCTTATTTTTTGAAACATCTCCCTCACTGTCTCATATTCCTCCTCCCAATTCTCCATATTTTCAATTTAAAAGGCTGAAATTTTTAAATTTATTCTTTTCCTTTACATATATTACAAATTTCTAAGTCCATATAGTGTTCTCCCCCCTTCCTTTAAATAATGTCCAATTCAGATCTTTACTTGAGCCAGCACCATTTCAGTCTTTGTCCTTTGTTCTCTTATCTTGGTAGAGCTGTATGAATTCTTTCAGACCTCTTTCTCACACTCTCCGCCAGCAGCTGTCTTTCTCCGATTCACAATCCTTTGCATAACAAAGTAGCCATCTTGTAATACACAAAAGCATTCACTTCCTCTTTTCCACATTAAATTCTTCTACTGTTTAAAATGTTTTTCTTTTTTTTTTATTGTAAAAGTTTTACAATTACATTTTCACCCCATTTTCACCCCCCTAACCCTCCCCAAACTCCCCAACCCCCCCTGACCCTCCCCTCCCCCCGGACTTCCATAGAATATCATTATCCCCTATACAAAAACCTTGAACCTTGAACCCCCCCAACCCCCATGTCATTTTTCATCTTCACATAGTTCGACTATTTCTATCTTAATATAATATAATACTATCAATAAAAAGCTATTTGATACTTCTTAGTTTGGTATTTGTTCTGCACATAATCTATCCACTTTTTCCATCCACATTCATAAGTCTCTTGTGAGCGATCTTTTAAGTATGCTGAAATCTTCGCCATCTCCGCGAAGCTGGCCATCTTCAAAATCCATTCTTCTACGGTGGGCAGAGCTTCATTTTTCCAATATTTACCTATCAACAATCTCGCTGCTGTAATCATATACAAAATCAACTTTGTTTCATCCACTGTAAAACCCTCAACTATACCCAATAAAAGCAATTGTGGAGAGAATTGGATTTTTTTCTTTAAAACATTCTGCATGACCCACCAAATTTTTATCCAAAAAGCCTTAACTTTCTTACAAGTCCACCAAATATGATAATATGTAGCATCTAAACAATCACACCTCCAACATTTTGGCTGAACATTAGGGTACATACACGACAATTTCTTAGGATCTAAATGCCATCTATAAAACATTTTGTAAAAATTTTCCCTCAAATTCTGCGACTGTGTAAATTTAACATTCTGAACCCAAATTTTTTCCCATGTTTCCAACATCACTGGTTCTTCAAAATTTTGTGCCCACTTAATCATACAATCTTTAACTAATTCAGTTTCCGAATCCCTTTCTAACAAAACATTATAAAGCCTTTTAATATGCATTGGACCTTTCTCTTTTATATGTCTAACCAATTCTTCCTCATGCAACATAATACCAGTTCTTTGGTCCTCTTTCCATCTCAATTGCAATTGATTATATTGTAACCAAGTTAAATTAATCCCTTCAGCCAACAGTGTCTGTAATGTCTTCAGCTGCCATCTGCCCGCATCTGTAAAAAGAACCTCTTTGTATAAAACCCCCCCGAGTGACATTATATTTGTATTCCACAAAATATGACCAAGATCCAGCCATAGCGGTATTTTATAATCCCATTTGAGTCGGTGCTTCTTCCAAACTCTCAACAAAGAGTCTCTAAGTATATGGCTTTTAAATACTTTATCCACTTTGCTGTCATAAAATAAATAAGCATGCCATCCAGATTCCAAATCAAAACTTTCTGCGTTTAGTATTCCAGTCTTTTTTCCTCCAAACCAATCACTTGTTAAAGTCAAAGCTGCTGCATCATATTATAACTGTAGGTTTGGAAGTTTAAGACCTCCCCTTTCTGGAACATCTTGCATAATTTTCAATTTTACTCTTGGTTTTTTCTCGTTCCAGACAAACTTGTTCACTCCAGTTTGCCATACTTTTAGTTGTTTATCATTTTTAAGCACCGGAATCATTTGAAACAAAAAAAGAAATCTTGGCAAAATGTTCATCTTAACTGCTGCTATTCTTCCAAGTAAAGACAGCTGCAGTTTTTTCCAAGTCTCCATGTCTTTTTGCACCTCTCGCCACAACACCTCATAATTATTTTGAAACAATTTCATATTTGATTCTGCAACCGGAACTCCTAGATATTTTACCTTTGGTACAATCTCAAAACCTGCCCTCCTTTCAAGCTCGTGTTTACGATCTTGTGTCATATTTTTGACTATCATCTTAGTTTTTTTCTGGTTCAGACTAAAACCTGAAACTTTACCATAGTCTTGTATAATGTCCTTCATCTGGATTATTGATTCCATTGGCTGTGTTAGGGTAACGACCAGATCATCTGCAAATGCCTTTATTCTGTAATCCTCTTGCCTTATCATTATACCTTTCAAGATATTAGAGTCCCTTATTGTATTTAGCAAGACTTCTAGTGTTAAAATAAACAACAATGGGGACAACGGACATCCCTGTCTTGTTCCTTTTTCGATTTTAAACTCTGATGTCAGACTTCCATTAATAATAATCTGTGCCTTTTGCTCTTGGTAGATTGCTGAAACCGCCTGTATAAATTGGTCTCCAAATCCCATTTTTTTTAAAGTCTTTAGTAGAAAATTCCAATCCACTCTATCAAAGGCCTTCTCCGCATCCAAAAAAACCAGCACTGCAGAGATCTGTTTATTCTTCTCAAGATATTCCAGTAAATCTATAACTTGCCTTACATTATCCTTCATGTATCTACCCTCTATAAACCCAGCTTGGTCGTCATTAATCACCTCTTGAATTACTGGCATCAATCTGTTGGCTAATACTTTTGCATAAATTTTATAGTCATTATTTAGAAGAGATATTGGTCTATAATTTTCCGGTTTTTTAGGACCTGCTTGTTCTTTTGGTATCAAAGTAATATATGCTGATTTCCATGATGGGGGTATTTTACCCCCTTGTTGTATATTACAAAATAAGTCTCTAAGTTGTTCCACCATTTCTGCTTGTAAAGTTTTATAATACACTGCTGTCAATCCATCTGTTCCAGGAGCTTTAGCTGTTTTCAATTGTTTAATTGCTGCAATTATTTCCTCAACTGTTATAGGGTAATTCATTCTTTCTTTTTGTTGGCTAGTAATTTTTGAGACTCTTTTCTCTTCTAGATATTTTTCTATAAGTCCATTCTGTATGTCATCTTTAGCATATAATTTAACGTAGTAATCTACAAAGACTTCTTTAATCAGTTTTTGTTGGAAAATTTCTTTCCCCCCAGTGTCAATACTCTCAATAGTCCGTATACTCTGCTTTTTCCTTAAGGTATAAGCCAACCATCTCCCCAGTTTGTTAGCATTACAAAACGTATTATGCTTCGCATATTGTAGATTTGTTGCAACTTGTTCCGCCAAAAGCATTTGAAACTGATCTTTCAAAAGTTTTATAGCACCACGTATTTTTTCATCTGTTGGGTTTTTAATAAGTAACTGTTCCTTATTCTTTATTTCTGCTTCCAATTCAAGTCTTTTCCTTTGTCGATTCTGTTTATGTTTGAAGTTCATATGAATAAGTACCCCTCTCATATAAGCTTTGCTCGCGTCCCATACTATTTCAATTGGGGTACCCTTATTCAAATTCATTTCAAAGCATTCTTTCATCTGTTTTTTAAGTTCTATTATATTTTTTTCATATCTGAACAAATTTTCATTTAGTCTCCATGATCTTCTCTCAGACTTTCCCATCTCGATTTCTATCCATACAGAGCTATGATCAGTTAAAGTTCTTGGAAATATCTTTGTTCTTTTTGTTTTAATAAGTAAATCATCTGATAACAAGATAAAGTCAATCCTGGAGAAAGATCTGTGTCTGTCAGAGAAAAAAGTATAGTCCAGTTCTTTTGGGTTATATATTCTCCAGATATCCTTTAATTCCAAATCTTCTTTCATATCAAAAAAAGTCTGTGGCAGTCTGATCCTTGATTTCGCCAAACTTTTTAAATCTAATTTAGAATCAATTACTCCATTCCAGTCTCCCATTATTAGAATAGATCTATAGTCCCATTGCAATATTTTATTATGTAGAGTCTTATAAAAATGATCCTGTTGTTGGTTCGGAGCATAAATTCCAATCAAAAGAATTTGGCCATTTGCTGTGTGCAATTCAATTGCAACAAACCTACCATCTTCATCTGCTTCTATAATTTTAGCGGACAGTCTTTTATTCACATAAATAACCACACCATTCTTTTTTTCCGAGGTTGAAGCTATAAAGTGTGTTCCTAATTTAGAATTTATCAAATATTTATGATCTTGAGTTCGAATATGAGTTTCTTGTAAACAAATTATGTCATTATTAAATTGTCTCAAATATGTAAATAATTTCTTCCTTTTTTGTGGTGAATTTAGTCCATTAACATTCCAAGATAAGAGCCTAATTGTCATCTTGACCTTTCTGAAGCGATGAGCTGCTTTGCCTAACTTCTTCTGAAGTCTTCGGCCTAGCTCCTCCCATGGCTTCACGTTTTTCTTTTATCTGCTTGGAAATTGCACGAGTTATACGCTGGTCTTTAACTTCAGGCATCCCAGCTTCATCCAAAACAGCACCAGTTGACAGAATTGGGGAAGGTTCTGACAATGATTCCTCCAAAAGGCCTCCTCCCTGTGCAGCACCCTGCATTTCCACTGGTTCCATCTGCTTAGACTGTTGTGCCCTCTCGTGCTGAGATTGCTTTTCTTTATCACTTTTTATCTCCAACAATGTAGATGTACGTGGGGATGATGATCTTTCTTTAAGGATATTATAATAAAAATATTCCGCCTTCTGAAAAGTATTCAATCGATGTCTCTCTCCATTATATTTCAAAATTATACCAGTTGGGGCATCCCACCGAAATGGTATTTCTTGCTTTTGCAATTCATTCACTAAGAACCTATACTCTTTTCGATCTTTTAACATCTTAGGTGGTAATTCCTTATAAATTCCAATTTGAGCTCCCTCCACTTGCACAGAGGAAAGAAAGGATCTTTGCAAAATATCATTTCTTATTCTTCTATCAGTAAAGTATATCACCACATCTCTGGGCAATTTTCTTTGTCTAGCAACCCATGAGTTCACTCTGTAAATTTTATCTATTTTATAGACCACATCTGCTGGATCATTTTTTAGCAATACAGCCAAGGCATCAGAACAAATCTGTCTCAGATCTTGCCTATCATTCTCTTTAATTCCTCGAAGCCTAATAGCAAATTCCATGGATCGGAACTGTATCATTGTGATTTCGTTTTTGACTCTCTCCACTTTGTTATCCACATCTGCAATTTTAATATCAGCATCCTTCATTTTGACATTGATTTCTGATTTAAATTCTTCCAGTTTGGAGTCCACTTTAGTAATGGATTCTGCCAAGTCAGAAACCACATTTGACAATTTATCTGACACCTTATCATAATTTTCTTTCATTGCCTCTTTAAATTCATTAATTTCCCTCTTCATTTCCTGTTGTGATTTTTGAAATTTTTCATCCAAAGCCTGGGTTATAAAATCTTTTAAACTTTGCACATCAAAGTCCTTTCCCTCCCTCTGCTGACTGGGAGGGGGCTGCTGTTCTGGTTTGTGGGTGGGAAATCCCTCCCCTGCCACCTTTCCTTCCTGTTTCTTTGAAGCCATTTTGCCACGTAAATTAACTTTTCTGAAAGAAGAAAATCTTTTTTTTTCCTTTCCTTTGCACCTCCACAATATCCTTTGAAAAAGTCCCCCAGAATTAAATAGATTGAGACAAGCTCAAATTTATTTTTCTTTTCTTTTCCACTCTTCTCCGTTCGCTTGCAACAGGCACTGCTACAATGTAGCTTGTTAGAATAGTTCTGCACAATCACTCTCCCTTTCAGCTCGTTAACGCTGGGACGGCGCCATTTTTTCAAGCTGTTTCCGCTCGCTCTAGCTTTTCCCCAAATCAAAAGTTCAAAAGAGAAGAAATACTTGCAGTTTCTTGGTTTGGGGGTTGAGGTTGTTTTATAACAAAGTTATCTTCCCATCAGTTTAAATGTTTGCTGCAGCCGGCTTGCTCTGACGAGCAGAGTCGTCCCACGCCGTCCGGAGTCTCCACAAGTTAAAAGGGAGCCACACCCGTTTCCTCCCCAGTAGCAAACTTCTGGGGGTTCACGGGGGCTCAACCTGCTTCTTGCTTTGCTCTTCTCCTCAAATCCTCAGGATTCTGGAGTTTTCAAGCCGCTTCCCTCACTCGGGGCGGCTCTACGGGCGGCGGGGCTGGCGGCCGTTCAAAAGCGACCGTCTTCGCCGGTGGCAGTCAAATCCGGAAGTCAAAATGTTTTTCTATCTTCTTTTCCTTGTTTTATTTTTTCCTCCCAAATCCAGTTTTAAATCTGAATGGAAGATTTTTTCCAGGGCTTTAGGTTTGATTTTTAAAGTTCTGGCTTTTTACTTTCTTTCTCTGCTTTAGTCCTTCTGTGCCAATTAGCTGCCAATCTTCCGCTACAATTTTTTCAAGCAGTTAAAGACTTTTTTTTCCTTTTACCTGTGAGTTGGCCAATTACTCACCTGGTAACAATACTCTGTTCAATTACCGCTCCAACATTCCCTCTTTCTGATTGTGGCTGTTCTGACTTGTGACAGCTCCTTAATGGCTGGCTTCCTTTGCCGATGGGTCGAAGACTAATACTGGCATTTCAGGGAACTTGCTCATTCCCTATTCATGCCAGCCAGTGTCTTCTCTCTTTGCTGTCTCCACAAGACAGCTATGATCCCTGGGGATCCCCAAAATTGGCTAGGATGTCAGTGTTCTCCTGGAGCCCCAGAATCCACACCATATCGCCTGATGTCGGCCATGCCCCCCTCTCCCCTTCAGAAGTCTGATGGCCCTGATGGGTCTGATAAAAGCCTATTTTTCAGCCTATTCATTTGGCTGGCTATTCTTCTATATCTCCTGCCCGATGGTAGGAGAGTAAAGAAGTGCTGACCAGGGTGTGAATCATCTCTGAGGATTTTCCTCACTCTGCTAAGGCAGCGTGTCCTGGCGATTTCATCCAGTAAGGTCAGGGGGCAGCCCATAATTTTTTGTGCTGTGCTCATCACCCTCTGTAATACCTTTCTGTCTGTGGCTGTCAGGTCAGCATACCATACCGTCACACAATATGTGAGGACGCTTTTTATTGTAGACTGTAAAAGGAAGTCATCAGTCATTGTTCCACCTGATTTTTCCGCAAGACCCTAAGGAAGTGGAGTCTCTGTTGAGCCTTCCTGACCACCTGGAGCATATTATTTTTCCAGGTGAGATCTTGGCTAAGGTGGACTCCCAGGAATTTGAAAGAAGAGATCCTCTCCACATGGCCCCCCTTGATATAGAGTAGGGCAGATTCCTCTTTCTGTTTCCAGAAGTCTAGCACCATCTCCTTTGTCTTGTTGGTGTTTAGGTGCAAGTTGTTTACTGAGCACCATGTGGATAACTTCTGGACTTCTTTCCTGTATGCTAATTTGTCTCCCCCTGTGATAAGACCCAGTACAGCGGTATCATCTGCAAACATTATTATCATATTAGATGGATCAGAAGATATGCAGTCGTATGTGTACAACGAGTACAGGTAGGGACTGAGCACATGAAATCAAGTAACTGAAAAGGTTTATAAATTGCTAATAAGTTATGGATTACATAAGAACTTGTTTTTGATGTATGTAAAATTTTCCCATAACAAAAATGCATTCCCTGTACTGAAAGTTTCATCTTATATCCTACATAGCAAACTGATTAATTTAAAACCATCAGTTTCCAAGCAGAGCATTATGATTTAATAAAGCTTTTACTCTGAAATGTTAGCTGTTTCATTTTTAAACTTTAAGGTCCTTCTCACTGTTGAAAACCAATGATCTTCTTTGATTCAATTTTCTCTTATCAGAACTTCTTTATATATGAATATTTGAGGATTCAGAGAATAAATGTGTATTTTTTTTCTTTTAAGATGCAGCAGTATTCTTCAACAAGGAAACTAGAGAATAAATATTAAACTTATTCATGGTACATTTTAAAAGGCTGTATTGTTCTGAATCCTGAGCTGTCATCAAAGGTTACCAGATCTTACAATCAATATATTCAGCAGTTGTTTCTCCCAATTAAGTTTCCAGGGAGAGAAAAAAACCCTCACTCAGAGAAAACAGATCTAACTTTCTTTTCCACTCTGTTGCCCAAGAAAGCATATTGAATTTCTACCTGTGATTTAAGAGGAAGTGATATTTTATATGCAAGTTAAATTCTGTTGGATCAGAAAACATTTGTTGTGAAGATTTGTTCCTTGCATAAGTTAAATAAATCGGGAAACTAGCTTAAACTGCACCAAAAGAAAATTAATTTTAATCATATCTATATTTTACTAAAAAGAAAGTCAATGTGTCTTTGAAGTTTCAAATTCAGACAGATCATTCTTTTAGAAAACATACTTCCCCTCTAAATCTTTAAAGCCTTATTATCCCAAGAATACATTGTTTTAGTGTGACTCTTTTATATGCACCTTTAAAGGAGATATTTTGTTTCTTTTTATCACAATAATACAACCCTTCCTGATGAGAATAATCCAAAGAGCCCCATGTGGATACAGAACTCCCTAAAATGGTGGGAAAAAAAACAAAACAAGACAGGCACAGGAAGTAGAAGGAACTTAAATTAAGGAGAACACATAGGACTCTCTAGAAACCATAGGAATTATGTCAGAAAAGCTAAAACTCAAGAAGAGTTTGGGAAGAGATGTAAAAAAGAATAGAAAAGGGTTCTTTGGATATTCTAGAAATCAAAAGAAAGCTAAGGAGTTTGTAGGTCCATTGCAAGGAGAAAGTGGTGAAGCAATAATGAGAGACATGGCAGACCTACTTAACTCTTACAGGACAGGGACAAGTGTCCCAGGCGCCTGATGGACCCCGAAAGGTTCCTGATGGAGATTGGGCCATTTCCTGAGACTCTGGCTCACAACTCGACTGAGGACCTGGTGGTCGCCTGGGACAGGGCGGCTACTGGGGCCTTGGACCGTGTTGTGCCTTTGCGGCCTCTGACCCGATGCCGAACTCGACCATGGTATCTTACTGCACTGGCTGGAGGGGTTAGGAATAGGGGGCACCATGCTTCGGTGGTTCTCCTCTTTCCTCTCTGACCGTTCGCAGTTTGTGTTGGCAGGGGGGCAGAGGTCGACCTCGAGGCACCTTATTTGTGGGGTGCCACAAGGTCAGTCCTCTCACCCCTTCTGTTCAACATTTATGTAAAACCGCTAGGCGAGATCATCCGTGGTTTTGGGGTGAGTGTTCATCAGTATGCTGATGACACACAGCTATACATCTCCACCCCAGACCACCCCAATGATGCCCTTGCTGTGATGTCCCGTTGCCTGGAGGCCGTGGGGACCTGGATGGGGAGAAACAAGCTCAGACTCAACCCCTCCAAGACCGAGTGGCTGTGGCTTCCGGCGTCCCGGTATAGTCAGCCAGTACCATCACTGACAACAGGGGGTGAGATCTTGCTCCCCACAGAGAGGGCCCGCAACTTGGGTGTCCTCCTGGATTCACGGTTATCTTTAGAAGATCATTTGACGGCCGTGGCCAGGGGTGCCTTTTATCAGGTTCGCCTGATCCACCAGTTGCGTCCCTTTCTGGATCGGGACGCCTTGTGCACGGTCACTCATGCCCTAGTTACCTCCCGTATGGACTACTGTAATGCTCTCTACATGGGGCTCCCCTTGAAAAGCACCCGGAGGCTCCAACTGGTCCAGAACATAGCCGCGTGGGTGATTATGGGCGCAGCACGTTACGCCCATGTAACACCTCTCCTACGCGAGCTGCACTGGCTCCCGGTGGTCTTCCAGGTGCGATTCAAGGTGTTAGTTATCACCTTTAAAGCGCTCCATGGCTTAGGACCTGGGTACCTACGAGACCGTCTTTTGCCACCAATAGCCTCCCACTGACCAGTTCGTTCTCACAGGGAGGGACTACTCAGGGTACCGTCAGACAAATTATGTCGACTGGCGACTCCCAGGGGGAGGGCCTTCTCTGTGGGGGCTTCAACCCTTTGGAATGAACTGCCCCCGGAGATACGGAATATCCCTGATCTCTGTTCTTTCCGCCATGCCCTCAAGACCCTGATGTTCCAACAGGCGGGGCTAAACATACAAACATGTGAATGATTTTTTAAATGTTATCTAATTCTGGGGTTTATTTGATGGACCAAACTAAGTAATAATTTTAATTAGCAATTTTATGATGTTTGTGTGTCTATATTTTTCTTGACTGTACACCGCCTTGAGTCCTATGGGAGAAAGGCGGTATAGAAATATAATAAATAAATAAATAAATAAATAAATAAATAAATAAATGCAAATGCTGGAGGTGCTGTGAATCAGCTGAAGACCAATGTTGAAGGTGGGAACGTCTGTATATCTACTCCATGAGACTGATGGCACGGAGATTTCTATACTAAGGTGGCAATGCATAAAAAGGCTGAGGAGAGTTACCATTTTTCTACTCAGAGACAGAAGGATTACAGGTAGCCAAGGTGAGAAGCTGCAATTGTTTCTCATGGTTATTTTGGAGGTGTGAAGCTTCTGGAGGCAGGTAGCTTTGGATGCTAGCACTACTTGGGGTCAACTGGATATGTAGATGGTGTAGAAAGTTAGCACTCACCCCTCTCCTAGAAGAATGAAATATTTTGAGAAATATTAAAAAGGCAGAATATTACCATATTTTTTGGAGTATAAGATGCACCTAAGCTTTAGAGGAGGAAAACAGGGAAAAAATATTCTGAACCAAATGGTATAGTAATATATTTAATAAAATATAGCAGAATAATTTTACAACCCTGTAAAGTCAACAGCGGTATTAAGAACCATCATCATTGTCATTAACAAATGAGGAGAGACTTTAAGGTTCAAGCACTCTTCTAATTTTCTGGAATCCCCCAAAACTCATCATCGCTAGTGTCAGAATTTAGGAAGCTCAGTTGCTCACAATCACTAATATCACTTTCTTCACTATCTTCATAAATGATATCATCTTCAGTTCCATCTAAGGCATTGCTAATGCCACATTTTTTGAATGACTGTGTAACAATTTTGTCCTTCACTGAGTGCCATGATGTTTTCACCCATTCACAAATATGAGTGATAGAGGGCCTCCTCATTCATCCAGTAGGTGTCAGATCTTGATTACCAGCAGCCATCCATTTGTTCCACTCTTCTCGCATGTAGACTTTGAATGGTTTGTTGATGGAAACGTCAAGAGGTTGCAACTGACTGGTAAGACCCCCAGGAATTACAGCTAGATGAGTAGCTGTACTCAAAGAAAAGATACATTTTTCTTTTTTAATATGTGCTCTAAACTGGTCAAGCACTAATAAAGCAGGTTTTTTCAGAAGCCCTCCAGGATGTTTGGACCACACTTTTTCAATCCATACTCTCATTCTATTTTAGTCCATCCATCCTTTCTCATGGACATGCACAACAACACCTCTTGGAATGACTTCTTTTGGGAAGGTTTTCCTTTTGAATAATAACATGAGTGGCAATTTGGTGCCATCTGCACAGCAGGATAACACAACTGTGTAATGTATTTTCTCATGCCCTGAGGTTTTCATGGTTATGCTTTTGGCACCTTTCACATCAACAGTCTTATTAGATGGCCCACCAAAGGTTAGCTGGACTTCATCCATATTCTCAATCTGGCCAATTTCAAAATTGTTTTTCTTCCTGGAGTCTATCACAAATGTATGAAAAGACATAATCATAGATTCATACTCATTTGGCATTTTTTGCACCATTCTAGTTTTGGTGCGCATAGCAAGCACCTCATAAATCTGAAGCACCATGATGGTGATCCAATAAAATCCCGAATGCCTTTCTGTACAGCAATGCGTTTGGCTTCATATATCACCATTTTTGTGGAAACTGCAAAGCCATTATTCTGATGACATCTGATCCAGTCTTTCATGTCCACCTCTAACTGCGGGCACTTTGCAGGAAGCCCCCGAAATTTGTGCTTGCTTTTATCTTTTACTTTTTGCAGTTGATCCACCTGTTCCCTCCATTCTCTTATCATTTTTTCAGTTGGAGGTTGTCCAAAATGTTTCTCTGCTGCTCTGTTTCCACGTTCCACAGCATATTTCACAATTTTCAGCTTAAAAGAAATTTTATATGCTTCCCTTTTTTGCTTTGACATCCTTGTACTGGTATGTAGCGTCAGGAGGTACCATAGTATTTTTCTGCAAAAAAGAACAGTAATGTGTCCTTTATAATAATACAGAGCACTGAAGCTGAAATCATGTTCATACATTCATACACAAGATACTGGTATATTGTACACAATACATGCTACACTAACTCATTAGTATTATGGCTGATGTTTGACAGCAAGCCTAAAAGTCAAAGATCACAAGAGTGCTTCTTTCTCTGTATGTATACAAAACATCACATACCAGGAATAGCATATTAAGATGGACTTATACAACCTGATGTACAAAATAAACACACACATATTTTTGCTCTGGACTATAGACATTGAATGCATGTAAATCCCTGAAAAATATGTGGTAGCCCTGGGCAAAAGAAAGGCAGTAAAATTATTCTAGGTGTAGAGACAGTGTAAAATATTAACACATGATAAATAATGGAACAATTAAAAATAATAGCAGTTTTCTCTCCCTCCCTCCCTCCCTCCCTCTCTCTCTCTCTCTCTCTCTCTCTCTCTCTCTCTCCCCCTTCCTTTCTCTTCCTTTCTCTTCTGTCTCTCTCTCCTTCCCTCTTTCTTTCTTTCTTTCTTTCTCTTTCTCTTTCTCTATTCTTTCTCTTTCTGCCTGCCTCTCTCTCTCTCTCTCTCTCTCTCTCTCTCTCTCTCTCTCTCTCTCACACACACACACACACACACACACACACACACACACACACACCCTGGTCTGGGCACAAAGTATCTGTTGTTACAGAAGTTCTCATTTCTCTCTATAATATACCTGATACTAAATGATACCCTATCTCTCAACTACGTAAAGCCTATGCATGTTTACTTGGCAGTAAGGCTACTCTCTTTCAGTGGGATTTACTCCTAATAGATACACATGATTGCAGGCAGACAGCTAGCTCTGTTGTTTAATATAAGGTGACCAGATTTTAACATTGGTAAAGAGGGACATTGTGGGCGTGGCTTATTTTGTGGGTGTGGCTAGCTGGTCATGTGACTGGGTGGGCGTGGCTAGCTGGTCATGTGACCGGGTGGCCATGGCTATGTGTATAGGGACTACTCAGAGGGCTGAAAAATCATTTCTGACAGGTCCTCACACTTTTGACTGGTCCTCACACTTATGACCATCCTCACATTTATGCCCGTGCAGCATTCTTAACAACCATGTCACTCATTTCACAACTGCTTCTCTTCACCATGATGACAAGATAGGGCAAAAATGTAAAATGTGAGGACAGTCATAAGTTCGAGGACTGGTCAAAAGTGCGAGGACCAGTCAACAATAACTTTTTCAGCCCTCTGAGTAGTCCATATGCATAAAAGGATACAGTAATAGAGAGGGATGAAGGAAGGGAAGGGAAATTAGAGTAGGAGTGACGGTTAAGAGAGGGAGGAAGAGAGGAGGAGAAGGAGAAAGGAAGAGGAAGTAGGGAGGAGAAGAAGAGGGGGGGAAGAGAAAGTAAGAAGGAAAGAAAAGAGAGGTGGTGGGTTTGAGGAGAAAGATTGCTGTACAATAAAAAAGATGAAAGGGAAGAAAGCCAACCCCAAACAAATATAAAGATATTAAGATAAAGAATGAATTGTTAAACTTTAAAGAATAAAAGAGAACAAATATGAATAAATAGCAATAATTAGAAACACACATACATACAATGTATTTTCTTTGAACAGAATATTTGGCTGGTTCACAAATTTAAACAGTGTTTAGTCATTTCAATTAAATTTACAATTTCTATATTTCCTTTTTGCCATATTTATTCCTCATCTATTTTTTTAAAAAAACAATTTTACCCTTCATCCTCATCTCTAATCTTAATCAAATTCAATTTTTCCCTTCTATTCTATTTTATACCCCTTCCCATTGTCATCTATTTTTATATCCATCCTCACATTGGTTAATTATGTAATTATGTAATACAGTTGTTTAATACAAATTCAACATTTTAATATAAATCAATTAGTTATATAACTATCTTTTTTGTATATTAATCAATATGAACATGAATATTCCAATTATTTCCATGCAATCCAATTTCTTACAAATCAATTAATTATACTTACCAATAATAATAAACCAAATAACTTCCCCCATATATTCCTCCAAACCACAACTTAACCATTTCTGCTTTCAACACAGTATACAATTAATAATATCTCAATTATTACAATTCCCTAGTTAAAAAGAGCTTTTTTTTCTTTTGTGTTTTAAAATCTTGAACTCTCCTCTTTTGCCCTAAATAATTTTCCATTGTTTGCACTTACCTTTTTTGGTGAGGAAAAGGAAAATAAATCTGCTGCCTAATTTTCCAACGTTGCAAGCAAACCGCAAAGCCAACAGCCTGTTTTACTTTCAGTTTCGTTTTGAGCTTGGTTTGCACAAAGAGGAAAAAAAAACTGAGCAATTTAGCAAGAGCAGAGCCCTGTGCAAATCAGCTGAGAGGGGGAAGCCGAGCTAATTAACGTAGGGCGGCCCGTTGAAGCCCCGCGGCAAGAGTTTAAACAGGTTTTTTCTCTCTAGCCATCAGCGGGGATTCAGGAGGCAGCCGGGAACCAGGAGGCAGAATGAAAAATCGGGACTTTTTTAAAACGCCGCGGGACGCGGGACAAATTGCTCAAAAGCGGGACTGTCCCGCCAAAAGCGGGACGTCTGGTCACCTTAGTTTAATAGGCTGTAAGTAAAATTTCTACATTAACAAAAATTATACCTAAACAACAGAATATAGGAGCAAAAAAATCATAGCAATAGTCTGAGCTATGCTTTTCTTCTTTAAATGGAAGTACTACCCATTTTAACCAGACATTAAGACTCATTGGTTTGGAATACTAGTATGGCTTGCAGTGAACCTGGACAATACTTGTTTTCCTTACAAACTAGCTCAACTTTGTTTCCTTTAAATTTTGCTTTCGTTACACACTGCCCACTTCAGACCAAGAGCTCTGTTTTTAGGGAAAGAGAGTGGACTGGGGGGGTTGGCGCTTTGGAAATAAAAGTGCAGCAAGAGAAAAGGGAAAAGGCATGCTCTGGATTCCGGGCTCTGATCCTTCCCTGAGCCGGGAAGCCCTCCTTGTTCTCATCCTTTCCAATCTCTTCCCACTCCCAGATCCTTCTCCCCCCCCACTTCCTTTTGCTTGAAACTCTTCAGGGTGGGAGGGAAAACCAAATAAAAATGGGAAGGAGGCAAGGACGGAAAATGGTGCATGGAGGAGGGCATTTTTCAGCCACTTTCTGGAACTGAAAAGTTGAGGAGACCCAAGGAAGCAGCAACCGGCCGGGATTAAGACACCCCCCACTCCCACCCCCCACCATCCTGCGCCGCCTTCTTTTTCTCTCCCTGTCCCCGTTCTTCTCTCTCCCGGAAGAAGGGAACTAACTTAAAAAAAAAAAGCTCTGCTGCTGAGCAGAGAAAGCAGTAGCTGGGAAAGAGTTAAAACAATGAAAAAAATGCCCTTCCCTTGTTCTACCCTCCCTCTTTTTCTCCCTACCAGTTTCTTTTAGCTTTGACTTCAGTCCCAAAAGAGAGAATTCTCTTTATTTGTGAAGTCCCCCTCCTTTTTTTCCCACCCAGCTGGAGAAAGACAGGAGAGGGCTGCTGCTGCCCCTATCAGTCTTATCAGTGGCTGCATGCAATGCCGGTGGCTTCGGGAGGCGCTGGCCAGCAGGGAGAAGGGAGCCAGCACAGTAATCTTTGTAGTCACACAGCTGCAAAGCTTGCTGAGCTCCCCCCATACCCTGCCCTCCTGCCACCCCAAATTGCGCCCCACTGCAAGACACACATTTTATTGGAGAGTGGCAGCTCCGGGTCGTCTCTCAGCCATTGCGTGCAGGGAGTGTGAGGCAACTAACTTCTCACACTCAGGAGAAGTTTTTCTTTACTTTGCAAGGTTTTTCCCTGCACAAAATGGCTTAGAGATGACCTGGAGCTGCCAATCTGCTCTCTGTCAGGCGAGCAGGAGAGCAAGTAAGCCAACGATCTGCCAGCTTCCTGTAATCTGCAGTTTCTTCGTGAGCACCATGCTCACCAGTAAACTTGCTCATGAGTAAACTGCAGATTAGAGGCAGCCAGCAGATCGCAGGGAGTGAAAGAAACTCCTGCCTCCATGCACCGAGGAGGCCAAGCAGCAGCGAGAAGGGCATGGGACAGGAGGCGCAGGAAGTGGCTGCCAGCGATGCTCTCAGGTGAAGATGTGGGCGGGGAGGCTCAAACCCCCTTAGGAGCTTCAGTTTACTCATGAACACCATTGGCCTTTCTCCTTGCCTCTTCTGGCCAATGTTGCTCACGAGTAAACTGCAGCTAGGATCTCCCGCGTGCTTCCCTCACAGGCAAGGCTAGCTGGGGGAAATGCATGAGAAGAGCTCCAGTGCCACGATCTCCCGTGCGCTCCCCTCCCTCCCCGCGTGCATCAGTTTACCACCCACTGCTGATATCACCCCTCCACCAGCTCTCCCTCCCCCACCCACCCGTGCCCTTTGGCCTTACCTTTGCCAGCAGCAGTGAGCAGAAGTACGGGGCTAGATTCTGCAAGTGGTGGCTGGGCGGGGCAGGCGAGCATTGAGCGAACTGGGTGAGCAAGCGGGGACTGGTTCAGGGGCGTGGCCAGCCAAAAGTCATTAACGGTTCGGGGAACCACGTCAAATTTCCACTAACGGTTCTTCTGAACCAGTCCGAACTGGTAGCAACCCACCTCTGACGCTGATGAGCGGGCAGTTGAAAGCAGTTTTCCATTCATCTCCTTCTCTGATTTTTATATGATAGTATGCTTCCCTCAAGTCCAATTTGGTGAACATCTTACCCTTCGACAAGTGATTTACCATGTCTTTCATGAGGGAGAGGGGGTAGGTGTTTTCTATCACACAGCATTGATCCCCTGGGAATCAATGAAAAGCTTCATCCTCCCATCTTTCTTCTCTTTAAAGAGCACTGGGGCTGCCACTTTGGATTTCATGGGCTGGATGAAACTTCGCTTTAGATTGGTGTCTATGTACTTCCTCAATTCCTCCATCTCTTTGGAGTACATTTTTGGCTTGGGTAATTTAGCCTCTGGCACAAACTCTATCACACAGTCAATCGAGTGGTGAGGAGGGAGAAAATTGCAATCCTCTTAACTAAACCCCCCGATAAGTCTCGGTACTCCTTTGGCACTTGCTGGCTGCCAGGTAGGGCATCTTGGGCTGGGGCTGCAGTTTCCCACACGGTAGCTTCCTCTGGGATGGTGGCTTCTAGGAGGTGGTCCTGCCTTACAGGTAGCAGTGGCCCAATGCCAATGACTAGCTTCCTATAGCTGCCATTCCAGGAGATTGTGGGGCCCCAGTTATCGAGCCATGCGAGTCCCAATATGACTGAGTCGGTCATCTTTGGGGCGACCACGAATCAGAGGAGTTCTTGATGACACCTCATCTCTAGTCTGACAAGCTCAGTGACCAAGGTGGCAGGGGCCCCACCAATAGTTCAAAGCTGATGGGGTGCATAAGGGGCCTTGTGCATATGGCCAACTGTTAAATTATGTGGAGATTGATTAGGCACCACGTGCAACTGGTGCCTATGATGGCTTCTGCTTCCCTTTGGATCCCATCTCTGGGACTGCTAATTTAATTTTGAAGGCAAAGGGGTGGATGGCTCCACTTACCATTGGGTTGTTGTTGCTACTGTTCTCCCTCACAGAGACTGGAGGAGATTCGTTGGCCGGAGTTCCCTCTGCTTCATTGGGGAGGAGTGGGACATCCACAGTCATCTCCATCCTTTTCTGGTGGTTTCTGCAGGGTTTTCTTTGCTCTGGCTTGGGCAGGAGACCTGCTTTGGGGAATGGGAGTCAGAGCCAGGCATTCCGAGGCCTGGTGCCCATGCAGATCACACCGGTAGCATTTGACAGTCCTGGACAGTGTGGGAAGGGGCTCCTTGGGCTTCTTCATCTGGGTCCGGTGTTTGAGTGGTCTCCTGGCCAGTTTATCTGCAGCTGGTTTCCTGTGAGGATGAAGCTCGTCCAGAATGATGGTAGTGTTGTACCACAACTGTATCTGGTTTGGTACACCCCTAATGCCGCAGGCTTGCCTGAGATCTGGTCCAGGGCCACTTTGAAGGTGTGCACCATTAGGCACTCTGGCCAGTCTTGCAATTTTCCAGCCAACCTACGAAACTCCCATATTAATTCTTTTGTGGGTCTGCCAGCTTGCTTCAGTGCTTTAATTTGGGTTTCAGCTTCCACTTGCTGGGCAACGTTGTTGAATCTGACCCGCATCAGTTGGATGAATTCATTGGCATCTTCTAGCTCAGGGGCCTCCTCATTGTGAAACTCTGCTATCCATTCTGCCGCCTCTCCTTTGTTCATGCCACCCGCGATAGCGGAAATCAATTCCCGATCCGATGGGCATTGATTTCCATATTGGTCGATGTGGGCCCAGATGCAGTTGAGGAAATATTCAATTTCACAGGAGTCCCATCGAATGTCACCTGAAATTGTAGGGGAAGAGTGGCTGGTGGGACCGGCAGCTGGGCTTGCACAGGTCGCTGGCCAGGCGCTGCCCAGTGTTGGGTTGATGCTTCGGGCTCAGGACCCCAGACAGCACCCTGAAACTTGGGGGAGCTGAGTTAGTTTGAAAGAAGATTCGGGTTAATGTCTTGGTTCAAAGTAACACCCCCAACGAAATCAAACTCAGAGGCTTGAGGTTCCTCAAAGCTAATTTTTATTAGAGATGTCATATTGGCACATCTGGGAAAACCCAAATCTGAAAGCTTCTGGGTTTTCCTCACCCAAAAGGAAGTTCAAGTCCTTGCCCTTCACCCATGTCCATCACATGAACTAATCAGGTACCCTCCGAAACAGAAGATACCTTCTCATTCTTCTCAGCACAGCTGCAGGGCCCCACGGCCTTGACTTTCTAGAAAGAATGTTATTTTGGCTACGTAGCATCTTCAGTCCATACAATCCCCCCTCCCATTTTCTCACAGTAGAATTTGTGGCAGGCCTGAAAGCTCAAAGATGAAAAGATGGCTTCCAGGTCTGACACCAGCATGCCCCCGCTGTGCTCATGTAACTGATAAATGAAGTCTTACATGAACACCTATACAAAGCAATCTGTTATGACCCAGGTAGTCAAGGCACAGGAGGCTTCTTTAGAGTCCTTTATTGCTCTAAGTAAATATTCCAACAAATGGCTCTCCAATGTAAGGTTTTCTGAATGCTATCCTAAGGGCCCCAAACAACAGCCCGCATATAACACAGAAAGTCCACAAAATAGGAGCACACTCAGAGGGCAAGATCCAGGGTCCCAATACCAGTCCAAGCAGCTAAGCGAGTCCACAAGGCAAACTGTAGTCCACAAGACAAAAGAAAGTACTCAGCGCAAAGACAAGGTACAAGGCAAAAGGAAGTTCTAAGGCAAGGCAAAAGAAAATGCAAAAGGTCCAAGAAAAGGCAAAAGGAAAAAGGCATGAGTCAAAGCTGGGAAGTGTAAGCCCAAACAAATTATTGTTCCTGGCAAAGACTAACTCCCCCACCCCTTGGGTTCTCCTAAGTAAATCCACTCCAGGTGTTCCTTGTGTGGAGGGGTGGGGTAACCTTCTCCTGTGTAGCTTTGAGCTTGCCTATCCTCCCCTCTCCATGCCCATGTATCAAGTGGGGGAGGCAGTTGTTCTTCATCAGAGGGGAACTGCTGCCTATCAGCACCACTGCTTGTCAGCAGCCAATCCTCCCCTGTGTCTGTGAGGGTAGGCAGCTCTCTGTCTGTTCAACCACGTCCACCAATGCCGGAAGAGCCTGGACATCACTGTCCTCAGCTCCTGGCCTCTTTAAACATGCCAAGGGAGACGTGCCATCCCTGTTGGATGGTCCTGGTTCTAACTTCTCCACCTCCTCTGAACCAGGCTCTCATAGGGCCATGACAGGATCCTGGTGTTCCTTTGCAACATTCTGATTTACACTGAAATCATAGTGGAGCACATGAAATTGATGCGAGCAGGGCTAAAAAAACTCTGCGCTGCCCAACTGTATGCTAAGCTTTCTAAAAGCGAATTTCACAAAGACAAAATTGACTACAGGCAGCCCTCAACTTATGACAGTTCATTTAATGACCGTTCAAAGTTACAATGGAACTGAAAAAAGTGACTTATGACTGTTTTTCACAGTTATGACTTTTCCAGCATCCCCATGATCATGTGATTAAAATTCAGATGCTTGGCAACTGGTTCATATTTATGACCATTGCTGTGTCCCAAGGTTATGTGATCCCCTTTTGTGACCTTCTGACAAGCAAGTCAATGGGGAAGCCAGATTCACTTAACAACCGGGTTACTAACTTATCAATTGCAGTGATTCACTTAACAACGGAGCCAAGAAATGTTTTAAAATGGGGCAAAATCCACTTAAATGTTTCACTTAACAACATAAATTTTGGGCTCAATTGTGGTTGTAAGTCGAGGACTGCCTGTATCTGAGTTATCATATATGGACCCTGAAAAGGTGCAAGCTGTCCTTGACTGGGATCCATCTGGGACCTGGAAGCAGATTCAAAGTTTCTTGGGGTCTGCAAATTTCTATCATCAATTCATACCTTCTTTTGCCCAGATAGCCCTACCCATTACAAATCTGTTAAAAATAAAAGGGAAAGCCTAAACCCAACCAACCCTTAAAATGATCTAGGGGATACAAAGCTGCTTTTGAGAAATTAAAGTGGCTGTTCTCCCCTGAACAAATGCTGAAGCACCCAGACCCAAATGCCCCTTTTGTCATCCAAACAGATGCTAGCATGGGGGCTGTATTACCACAAAAAAAATGAACAGGGGGCTTTATAACCCTGTGCGTACACTTCAGAGAAACTCACGGAAGCAGAGCAGCAATGGGCAGTATAGGAAAAGGAAGCTTACACAGTGTAATGGGCACTCCTGACCTGGAGACACTTCATAGAAGAGAGCAAAGTCCTCTTTGAGGTTTGGACAGATCATAAAAACTTGGAGGCCCTTAAAACCCCTAGGAAACTATCCCCCAAACAGGTCCTCTGGTCACAGTTCTTTAACTGGTTCAATTTCACTTTACATTATATCCCAGGCAGGCATAATTTTTTGGTGGACGTTTTATCAAGAAAAACACACTACGGGACTTCCGGTTTGCTTCCTGTCGCTGAAAGACGGTCCCGTTTTTGGACCGCCAGCCTCACTGCCTGGATCGCTGCTTCGATCCAGAGAAGTTCCCCAATCCAAAGGATTAGTGGAAGAGAGTGGGCAAGAAGCAGGTTGAGCCCCTGTGAGCCCCCAGACAGCTCCCCTTCTGGGGAGGAAACAGGCGCAGCTCCCTTCCAGCTCGCCGAGACTCCGGACAGCGTGGGACGAGTCTGCCCAGCGCAGAGCAAGGCGGCAGGAGCAACCTTTTCATCTAAAACAAACTAAACTCAAACAAACAGGGTGGAATAACAACTTGAATCTCCAAAACTGCAAGTATTACTAGCCCTGTGATTAAGTTTAAAGCACGAGAGTGTGTGAAAGTCGCTTGAAAATGGTGCTCGGCTTCAGCGTTAACGAGCTGAAAGCAAGAGTGGATTAGCAAGTTATTTCAACTAGCTACAAAGTTGCGCTGTCTGTAACAAGTGGAGGAAAAGAAAGGAAAAATCTTTTTTTAAAAGAACAAGCCTGATCTTGCTTCAACTTTAATTTCACCCCTAACTTGACTAAACCTGGGGGAATTTTTTAGAGGATTTTGTGGTGGAGGAAAGGGAAAAAGGATCTCCTTTTTTGGAAAAGCTAGCCTACGTGGCAGGATGGCTTCTAAGCAGACTAAACAGGAAGGGAAGCCAGCAAGTGGGGGGGAATCCCCCACACGTAAACCTGAACAGCAGCCTCCTACCCAGCAGAGCCAGAAAAAAGAGATTGATCTTGAAAGCCTAAAGGATTTTATTACTCAGGCTCTGGATCAGAAATTTGAAAAGTCACAACAGGAAATTAAGCAGGAGATTAAAGAAATTAAAGAGGTGGTACAAGAAAAGTATAATAAGGTGACTAAAAAATTAATGACAGTGGTGTCTGGATTGTCAGAGGCAATTATCAAAACGGATGCTAAGGTGGAAGAATTTAAATCAGAAATGGATGTCAAAATGAAGGAAACTGATTATAAAATTTTTGATGCTGATAATAAAATGCAGAGATTTGAAAATGAAATTACAATGATGTAGTTCAGGTCCATGGAATTCGCTATAAGGCTGAGAGGCATTAAAGAGAACGATAGACAAGATTTGAGACAGATTTGTGCTGATGCCCTAGTGGTGCTGTTAAAGATTAGCCCTGAAGAGATTTATTGCAAAATGGATAAAATTTACAGAGTGAATTCGTGGGTGGCCAGAAAAAGACAATTGCCTCGAGATGTTGTGATATATTTTACAGATAGAAGAATGAGAAATGATATTCTGCAAAAGTCTTTTCTCTCTGATGTGCAAGTGGAGGGAACGCAGATTGGAGTTTATAAAGAGCTACCACCTAAGATGTTAAAAGATAGAAAAGATTTTGGATTTCTAGTGAATGAATTAAAAAGACAACAAATTCCATTCCGGTGGGATGCTCCAACTGGCATAATTTTGAGGTATAATGGAGAAAGATATCAATTAAACACTGTTGAGAAGGCAGAACAATTTTATTCTAATGTTTTTAAAGAGAGTTCACCATCTCCACGTCCATCCACAGTGTTGGAGATAAAGGAGAGTGACAAGGAGAAGCAACTCCAGCAAGAGATGGAAGAGCATCTTAAGCAGGGGGAATCAGAGGCAATGGAAATGCAGGGGGCTACAGGAGGTTTTCTGGAGGAGCCCCTGCTAGACTTTCCTTCGAAAATTGTGATTGACCCACCTAAGACTACAAGAGACGTGGCTTTGAACCTAGCCCGGATGGCTGAAGTTAAAGATCAGCGTGTAACTCGAGCAATTTCTAAGCAACTCAAAGAAAAACAACAACAGGAAAGGCCCAAGCCACAACAATATAAGAAAGGAGCCAAGAGCAATATACAAGAATGTGAAGCATGGGGGGAGCAAAGCCGAAGACTACAGATTCGGGAGATATTCGGCAATTCTGCTCGTCGCTTCAAAAAAGTCTACATGACGATTAAGTTTTTATCTTGGAATGTGAACGGATTAAACTCACCACAGAAAAGGAAGAAATTATTTACGTACCTGAGACAATTTAATAACGACATAATTTGCTTACAAGAAACTCATGTTAGAACATAAGATCAAAAATATTTGATAAATTCAAGATTAGGAACACATTTCATGGCCTCAAATTTGGAAAAAAAGAATGGTGTGGTTATTTATACAAATAAAAGACTGTCAGCTAAAATTATAGAAGCAGATGAAGGTGGTAGGTTTATAGCAATTGAACTGCACACAGCAAGTGGCTTAATTCTAGTGATTGGAATTTATGCTCCTAATCAACAACAGGATAATTTTTACAAAATTTTACATTCTAAAATATTGCAATGGGACTATAGATCCATTTTAATCATGGGAGATTGGAATGGAGTAATTGACTCTAAAATAGATAAAAAGAGTTTCGCGAAGTCAAGGATTAGACTACCACAGACTTTTTTTGACATGAAAGAAGATTTGGAACTAAAAGATATTTGGAGAATACATAATCCAAAAGAATTGGATTTTACTTTTTTTTCAGATAGACACAGATCTTTTTCCAGGATTGATTTTATTTTATTATCAGCTGATTTACTTGTAAAAACAAAAAGAACAAAGATTTTTCCAAGGACTTTAACCGACCACAGCCCGGTATGGATAGAAATTGAGATGGGAAAGACTGAGAGAAGATCATGGAGATTAAATGAAAATCTGTTCAGATATGAAAAAAATATAACAGAACTTAAAAAACAGATGAAAGAATTCTTTGAAATGAATTTGAATAAGGGTACCCCTATTGAAATCGTGTGGGATGCGAGTAAAGCGTATATGAGAGGGGTACTCATTCATATGAACTTTAAACATAAATTGAATCGACAAAAGAAAAGATCTGAAATGGAAGCAGAAATAAAGAATAAAGAACAGTTACTTATAAAAAACCCAACAGATGAAAGAATACGAGGAGCTATAAAACTTTTGAAAGATCAATTTCAAATGCTTATGGCGGAACAAACAGCAACAAATTTACAATTTGTGAAACACAACACTTTTTGCAACGCTAATAAACCGGGCAGATGGTTGGCTTACACACTAAGGAAGAAGCAGAGTACACGGATTATTGATAGTATTGATACTGGAGGGAAGGAAATTTCCCAACAAAAATTAATTAAATAAGTTTTTGTGGATTATTATACCAAACTATATGCCAAAGATGACATACAGAATGGATTTATAGAGAAATATCTAGAAAATAAAAGAGTTACAAAAATTACCAGTCAACAAAAGGAGAGAATGGATTATCCTATAACAGTTGAGGAGATTATGGTCGCAATTAAACAATTGAAAACAGCTAAAGCTCCTGGGACGGATGGTTTAACTGTGGTGTACTATAAAACTTTGCAAGCAGAAATGGTTGAACATCTTAAAGACTTATTTTGTAACATACAACAAGGGGGTAAAATACCCTCATCATGGAAAACATCTTATATCTCATTGATACCAAAAGAGCAAACAGGTCCTAAAAAACCTGAGAATTTTAGACCAATATCTCTTCTGAATAATGATTATAAAATATTTGCAAAAGTATTAGCCAACAGGTTGATGCCAGTTATCCAAGATGTGATTCATTGTGACCAAGCGGGATTCATAGAAGGCAGATACATGAAGGACAATGTAAGGTAAGTTATAGATTTACTGGAATATCTTGAGAAGAATAAACAGATCCCTGCACTGCTGGTCTTTTTGGATGCAGAGAAGGCCTTTGATAGAGTGGACTGGAATTTTCTATTAAAGACTTTAAAAAAGATGGACTTTGGGGACCAATTTATACAGGCGGTTTCAGCAACTTATCAAGAACAAAAGGCACAGATTATTATTAATGGAAGTTTAACAACAGACTTTAAAATTGAAAAAGGAACAAGACAGGGTTGTCCGTTATCCCCATTGTTATTTATTTTAACATTAGAAGTCTTATTGAACACAATACGGGACTCGAGCACCTTGAAAGGAATAGTGATAAGGCAAGAGGATTACAGAATAAGGGCATTTGCAGATGATCTGGTAGTTACCCTAACACAGCCGATGGAATCATGATGAAAGACATTATAGAACAATATGGTACAGTATCAGGATTTAGATTGAACCAGAAAAAAACTAAGATGATAGTTAAAAATATGACACAAGATCGAAAACAGGAACTTGAAAGCAAGGCAGGTTTTGAGATAGTACCAAAGGTCAAATATCTAGGAGTTCAAGTTGCAGAATCAAATATGAAATTGTTCCAAAATAATTATGAGGTGTTCTGGTGAGACATGCAGAAAGATATGGAGACTTGGAAAAAACTGCAGCTGTCTTTACTTGGAAGAATAGCAGCAGTTAAGATGAACATTTTGCCAAGATTTCTTTTTTTGTTTCAAATGATTCCGGTGCTTAAAAATGATAAACCACTGAGAGAATGGCAAAGAGGAGTGAATAAGTTTGTCTGGAATGAGAAAAAGCTGAGAGTTAAACTGAAAATTATGCAAGATGTTCCAGAAAGGGGAGGCCTTAAACCTACAATTATATTATGAAGCAGCAGCGTTGACGCAAGCAAGTGATTGGTTTGGAAGGAAAAAGACTGGAATATTGAATATAGAAAGTTTTGATCTTGAACTTGGTTGGCATGCTTACTTATTTTATGAGAAGAAAGTGGATAAAGTATTTAAAAGCCACATACTTAGAGACTCTTTGATGAGAGTTTGGAAGAAGCACCGACTCAAATGAGATTACAAAATACCGCTATGGCTGGATCTTGGTCATATCATGTGGAATACAAATATAATGTCACTTGGGGAGTTTTTATATAAAGAAGTTCTTTTTGCAGATGCGGGCAGTTGGCAACTGAAGACTCTAGAAACGCTGTTGGAAGAAGGGATTAATTTAACTTGGCTATAGTATAATCAACTTCAATTGAGATGGAAAGAGGACCAAAAAACTGGTATAATGATGCATGAGGAAGAACTGGTTAGACATATAATAGAGAACGGTCCAATGCATATTAAAAGGGTTTATAATGTTTTGTTAGAAAGGGATTCAGAAACTGAATTGGTTAAAGATTGCATGATAAAGTGGGCACAAAATTTTGCAGAACCAGTGATGTTGGAAACATGGGAAAAAATATGGGTTCAGAATGTTAAATTTACACAGTCGCAGAATTTGAGGGAAAATTTTTATAAAATGTTTTATAGATGGCATTTAGATCCTAAGAAATTGTTGTGTATGTACCCTAATGTTCAACCAAAATGCTGGAGATGTGATTGTCTAGATGCCACATATTATCATGTTTGGTGGACCTGCAAGAAAGTGAAGGCTTTTTGGATAAAAATCTGGTGGGTTATGTAGAATGTTTTGAAGAAAAAAATTCTGTTTTCTCCACAATTGTTTTTATTGGGTATAGTTAAGGGTCTTACATTGGGTGAAACAAAGTTGATATTGTATATGATAACAGCAGCAAGATTACTGATAGGTCAATATTAGAAAAATGAAGCTATGCCTACTATTGATGAATGGACTTTGAAGATGGCCAGCTTTGCAGAGATGGCGAAGATTTCAGCATATTTAAAAGATCGCTCACAAGAGACTTATGTATGGGAGTGGAAAAAGTGGATAGATTATGTGCAGAATAAATATCAAACTAGGAAATATCAGATAGCTTTTAACTGAAAGTATTATATAGAGATAGAATAATTGAATTTTGTGAAGATGTGGAAAATATATAGGGGGTGGAGGGATTCAAGTTTTATAAAAAGTGGATTTTGATTTGGATTATATTTTGTGGAAGTCCGGGGGGGGAGTGGTGGGCTGGGGGGGGGGGGGTTACGGAGGGTTAGGGAGGTTAGGGAGGGCTGGGGGGGAAATTGGGGAGAAAATGTAATTGTAAAACTTTTTCAATAAAAAAAAAAGAAAAACACACTACAACAGCATTAAACTGGAACTTGTTCAGCCATGGCAAAGAGCAGCCTCAGTCATTACAAGAGCGCAAGCAAAGCCGCCTAAAACCATGCCCAATGAAGTTATCAAAGCACTGAAAAGCCCTAAAAGACAATGACTGGTTTAACAACCATAAAACTGATTTCACTTTATATGAGGCCCTGCATAGGTTGGAGGGAAATGGTACATCCCTAAGAGACAATTGACTGGTCCTGAGGAAAAGTCATGATTCAACAAAAGCACGGCACTTTGGATTTGTGGAAACCTTGCATCTGATAAAACACTAATTTTGGTGGCCATCCCTGAAAAAAGACATTGAGGCATGTGTGGCTAGTTGCTTGGTATGTGCAGCAGCAAAACAATCCCAGGGAAAGTGCCAGGACTCCTACAGCCTGTGGCAAAACCCCAAGCTCCTTGGAAGGAAATCTCTATGGATTTTATTGTCAAAATCCCTGAAAGTTCAAGGAACGCTGTTATTTGGGTCATGACAGAACTGTTTTCCAAATAGGCACTGTCATGGCCCATTGGAGTCTAGGTCCAAGGAGGAGGAGGCAATGGAGCTGGGGCCAATGAAGGGGGAACGTGCAATCCCTATGGCCCATGAAGAACAACTTGGGGATGAGGACAAGGCAGTCCTGGGTCCCTCGCGCTTCAGAAGAATAGGCAGGGTGGAAGAGAGGGTGCAGGCTGACTGAAAAGTGGGGGAGGAGATGGAAAGAACAGGCAGTGGAGCAGAGGATGGGTGGAGCTCTGGAGACAAGCAAATGCTTCCCCCACCGATACCTATTTATTTATTTGTTTATTTATTTATTTATTTATTTATTTATTTATTTATTTATTTATTTATTTATTGGTTCGATTTATATGTCACCCTTCTCCGGAGACTCAAGGCGGCTTACATGCATTAAGCAATAGCCTTCATATTTTGGTATATACCTGCTTAGTAGGGCTTTCAGCCCCTCCCCTCCAAGCGGTGTTCTTTTTATACAAAGTCAGCTTATTGCCCCCACAATCCGGATCCTCATTTTACCTACCTCAGAAGGATGGAAGGATGACTCAACCTTGAGCCTGGTGAGATTTGAGCTTGCAGTAATTGCAGGCAGCTGGCAGCTAAGTGCTACTTAACAGCACTTTAGTCTGCTGCGCCACCAAGGCTTCTTTATGGAGAATGGAGAGGAAGCAGAGTCAGCACAGGGAGACCCAACTACTTGGGAGGGGGGTGCCCTGCCCCTCCTCCCAAGGATCACTTGGAGATTAGCATTTAAAGAGATGCCGTGTGGAGGGCTTTTTGTTGGGAACAAGTGTTGTATTTTGCAGCAACATGCTCCACGACTCTGAGAAGAACTTTGCTCCAGAATTCTTGCTGGTGTGGACTGAGATTTGATCCTTTGCTTTGACATTTGTCATGAACTTTGCCAAATTTGAGAGCCTGTCTTTCCTCCAGAATGGGGCTGCTCCTATGGACTTTCACTGCCAGGAAGTTGCATGAAGCATGTGTGGGTGCATGTGTTCAAGTCATGCTCTTGGACTGTAAGGGTAACCTAGGAGCAGAGACCTTGGAGAATTGACCATGAATTTCTGGATAGTGGGGGATTGTGGGGGATGGTGATTGAATAACAATTATTAAGCTTCCGCTTACCATGTGTTGCTTGCGCACCAACCCTGGGTCATAAGAGGCTCACTTCATATCCTCCTCAAAGATCCCTTCAGCCGTACCTTAGCATAGCTCTTTGTACAGCACATCTATAGCCTACATATAATGCCAGAGCACATAATCTCAGACCGGGAAGTTCAATTCACTCCACAGTTTTGGCAAGATTTTTTAAATTAGGCACCAAGCAAGGACTCACCAGTTCCTATCATTCACAAACTAATGAAGCTTGTGAGAGAACTAACAGGGTTCTAGAACAAGCCGCCATCAAGCCCCTCCCCTCCCACGGGGTGTGTGTGTGTAGAATGTGTGCGTCCCGAAGGCACCAAGCCATGCAAGTGCCTGTCCTGACCCCCAACTCACATGCCTCCCAGGCCTCACCATGTCAATGTGGGTGAAGCTGGTGAGCACCAGGCATTCGTAGCCAATGCCGATGGCACCCATCACCAGCATCCATCGGAAGCCACGGCCTGGGCCAGCTAGCCAGGGCAGAGGCTGCTCTGGGAGTGTGCTTCCGACTCTATGTTCTTTTTTTTTTTTTTTATTGAAAAAGTTTTACAAGTACAAGTTTTCCCATTCCCCCCCTTTACCTCCCTAACCCTCCCTAGTCCTCCCCTCCTCCCATGACTTCCCCAAGGTGAAATCCAAATCCACATCATAGTATATCATACTTTACCGCCCTTCTAATCTCCCCCCTGTGTACTATACATTTCTACGTAACATTGAACTATTCTACCCCCTATATACTATACATTTCTACACAACATTCAACTAAAAGCTATCTGATACTTCCTAGTTTGGTATTTATTCTGCACATAATCTATCCATTTCTTCCACTCCCATGCATAAGTCTCTTGAGTCCAGTCTTTTAAGTATGCTGATATCTTCGCCATTTCTGCAAAACTGGCCACCTTCAAAGTCCATTCTTCAATAGTAGGCAAAACATCCCTTTTCCAATATTGACCAATCAGTAACCTAGCTGCTGTCACCATGTACAATTTTGTTTCACCCATTGAAAAACCCTTAACTATACCCAATAAAAACAATTGAGGAGAAAATTGCAGTTTTTTCCTCAGAACATTTTGCATAACCCACCAAATTTTTATCCAGAAAGCCTTCACTTTCTTGTAAGTCCACCATATATGATAATATGTAGCATCCAAACAATCACATCTCCAGCATTTTGGTTGAACATTAGGATACATGCATGACAATTTCTTAGGATCTAAATGCCACCTATAAAACATTTTATAAAAATTTTCCCTCAAGTTCTGTGACTGCGTAAATTTAACATTCTGAACCCATATTTTTCCCCACGTTTCCATCATAACTGGTTCTGCAAAATTTTGCGCCCATTTTATCATACAATCTTTAACCAGTTCATTTTCTGAATCTCTTTCTAACAAAACATTATAAATCCTCTTGATATGCATTGGGCCTTTCTCTTTTATCGGTCTAACCAATTCTTCTTCATGCAACATTAAACCAGTTTTTTGATCTTCTCTCCATCTCAGTTGAAGTTGATTATACTGTAACCAAGTTAGATTAATCCCTTCTTCCAACAGTGTATTCAATGTCTTTAGTTGCCATCTGCCCCCATCATTAAAAAGTGTTTCTTTGTATAAAAACCCCCCGAGTGACTTTATATTTATATTCCGTATGATATGACCAAGATCCATCCACAACTGAACTGAACTGAAGCTGCCAATGCTCCCCTTGCCCCCTGAAGAATCCATCCTCTTTTTCCACTGCAGCCTCCTGAAACCTGCAACAACCTCACCATTGTGGCCATCAGTGACTCATCCTTCTTCCATTCTCATTGAAGGCAAACAACACTTTGAAGTAAAAGATATCTTTGATTCATGCATCCATAAGGGCAAACTCCAATACTTAATTCTCTGGAAAAAATTTTCACCTTCTGAAATTGAATGGGTAGCTGCCCAACATGTGCGAGCCCCAAGGTTATTATGTAAATTCTGTTGTAAATACCCAGATAAATGTCACTGAAGAACCCTATTTATTAACCACTCTCTCTTTTTTTCCTCTCCATGTGTAGCCCTTTTCCCAAGGGGGGCAGAATGTAAGAACTGCCATCTCACATCTGTGCTTTGAATTCATTTGATGCCAGTGTACCATGAACTCTGGGAGAAGGGAAGCAGAGGAGGAAGCTCATCACACACCATACACTCTGGAATCCAGTGGTGGGATTCACATTTTTTTACTACTGGTTCTGTGGGCGTGGCTTGGTGGGCGTGGCTGGGTGGTCATGTGACTGGGTGGATGTGGCTGGGTGGTCATGTAACCAGGTGGGTGTGGCCAACTCAATGTCACTCACATCAAGGGGTGCCTCGCCTGGCCCCTCCCCTCCCAGCCATTTCTTGTCACACCCAGACTCAATGTATCTATTCTGTAAAAATGTTGTTCACCTTTTTTTGACTTTATTATCTACATATATATAGATGTGCTTTCATAGACCACTGAAAGGAGGAAATGCTTCACATGCTTTGCCCAAGAGTGTGATAGGTAACAGGCTTTTAAGGGGCTGTCACAAAGAAGAGGGGGACAATGTATTTTACAAAGAAGCAGAAGGCAAAGCAAGAAGCAATGGATGGAAACTGAACAAAGTGAGAAGCAACCTAAACTAAGAAGAAACTTCCTGACAGTGAGAACAATTAACCAGTGAAACCGCTTGTCTCCAGAAGTTCTGGGCGCTTGATCACTGGAAGTTTTTAGGAAAAGACTGGGCAGCCATTTCTCTGAAATGGTATAGGGTCCCTCCCACACACACACCCAGGTCCCTTCTAAGTGTTATTCTGTCATCTTTCCCAGGCCCTCTACTCAGATTTTGGCATTCTGTTTTCCTGCCTAAACAAGGGGTCGGACTAGAAGACCTTCAAAGTCCCTTTCAATTCTGTTATTCTGTTATTCCTGAGCTAAATAGCTAAGACCCTCATTGGGACCCTATCTCTTTTGCTCCCTCTGGACTAATGGGTTAAAGAGCTGCCTCTAGACAGTCATTTTAATAAGATTTTTAGAAAACTGCAGTTGAAAATTCTTCATGTCTCCTTACACTGAAGACCCAATTTCATTTGGAATTTAATCCCAAACTGATTGCCCTTTTGGCATTTCTCTTGATACTTCTCCAAAATGCATCCCCAAGAAGCCACATCTCCTTCTCCCCCCCCACCCCCACTCTCTCTCTCACACACACTCAATTTAAGCAAATTCCCTTGTCTTGGAGCCTTTAGAATCATAGGCTAGAAGAAGATACCTTGGAGGTCTTATAGTTCAATCTTCTGCTCAAGGCAGAAGACCTCATACATACTTGCAGGTTTGCAGAAATCCTAGTTTTGGCTGCAAGAACTGCAGGCAGCCTTCCCGGCAACACACTTCCTCTTCCCGCCACCCCACGTGAGGCAGGAGGCCGGAGAGAAAGCGTCTGGTCTGAGCATAAAGCCCTTCATGATGGAGCCCTTTCCGAGGAGGGTAGGGATGAGCAGGCAGGTTGGATGAGCAACAAGCAGGCAGGTGGGGGTGAGCGATGACTGGGTGACCGGGCAGGTGGGGGTGGGGCCAGTCAGAGGTGGTATTTGTCAGTTCTCCGAACTCAAAATTTCTGCTACCAGTTCACTCGAACCGGTCCGAACCGGCTGAATACCACCTCTGCTGGACTCACAACTTCAAGGTCAGTCAGGGAATGGCATGCAGCTGCATATCAGCCAGTTCACAGCTGAAAGGATCATTCCAAAACAATTCATTTAAGTTTAAGAGATTCTGGCTTTGCTCTATAGTATTCTGCCTGACTTTAGTAATCTATAGAGTGGGGTAATAATATAGTACAGTAATCTATAGAGTGGGGGAGGACTGAGAGGAAGTGCAGAGGACAAAGGTAGTGGCCTGAACGCCATCATATAACTAAAAATCCAAAACAGCAAAAATACATTCAGGGTAAGTGAGCTTGAGATTGTGATTTGATTGTTTTGTTTTGTTTTGTTTTGTTTTGTTTTGTTTTGTTTTGTTTTGTTTTGTTTTGTTTTGTTTTACTTTATTTTATTCAGAATGACTGGCTTAGTTCAGTGCAATACTTGTTTTGCAGCTGTCTTTCGCAGTACTTTTTTTCAAATTTGGATACTGTCCTATTTGTAAACAAATTACTAATCTATATTGACAGATTACCTATCTAGAGTCTCTAATCTGTGATCTCCAAGTAGAAATTAGGTGCACAATTCAGTCATTCTACTCTATTGAGTTTCTGCACTATCAGCCCCCTCTACCACAGTGATCCTGCAGAAGAAGGGCAGTATGGACAACCATGGGATCCGGCAGGGTGAGAGCTGTGAATCATAAACACAAAGCTTTTTCTGTGTCCCAGCAATACAGAACATTTCTGTCCCCAGCAATCTAAAATTAATTGGGTTATCAATAACCCAATGTAACATAGATGTTTGTTTAGGTAAGATTATCAATCTTGCTGTCAAGCAAAATCAAGCATTTAATAGTGAGTGCCATACCATGTGCACTAATCAAACAGGTCGCAAGAAAGTAGGGGAAGTCAGGCACAACCCAGGTTATGTACACAGTAAACAAGGGTCAGTCAAAATGGATTCAAATGTCTATTCATTGCACAGAGTATGAGGATGCACAGAGTATGAGAAATAAACAAGGTAAATTAGAAATTCAAGTAAATGAATTTTACTTGAGGGCAGATATAATATTGTTGCCATTACGGAAACTTGGTGGGATGAAACCCACAAATGGAATATACAGCTAGAGGGATTTAAATTATTTAAAAGAAACAGACCAAATAAAAGAGGAGGTGGAGTTGCACTATATATAAGAAATAAATAAATCTCTACAGAAATAGAGCACAACGACTTCCGGGTTTGGCTTCCATCGCTGTCAGACGGTCCTTTGAGACCACCAGCCCCGTCGCTTGTAAAGAGCCGCCTTTACATCTGAAAGGTGGCTCGAAAAACTCCATTTCCTTAAGGAAATGTGAGACAGAGCAGGCGAGGGCAGGTAGAGCCCTCTGCGAAGTCCCCAGAGTTTTTGTTTTACTCTTGGGGACGAAACAGGATGAGGCTCCCTCTTTTCCTTGCCGCTGCTCCGGGCTTCGGGAGAACTCTGCTTTTTGCAGAGCTAGGCGACAGGACCAAGCCATTTACTGAAAACTAACAGATTGTTTAAACAAAGAGGATGAGATCTGGACTCTGGACCCTAAATCGCAAGTATTTCTAACAATTTTATAAGCGATTTTAAAAGCGAAGGAAAAAAAGTTTAAAATGGCAACTAGCTGAGGCTTGAGAAGAAGAAAGCTGAAAGTGAAAGTCCTTCTGCCTGAATAGTTTAACGAGCTACAAAGTAGCAGAAATAATAGCGCTGGCTAGAATTGAAAAGAAAAATTTCTACTTTATGTTTCTTTCTTCTTGGAGATTTGATATTGATATTGTCTGGAGAGAAGTCCTTTTCTTTAAAAAGAGTTTGTCTGTGTGGCAGGATGGCGTTAAAACTGCTGAAGTCCTGGCTGGGATTTTAAAGGTTCATCCTGAAGAGGTATCTTGTAAGATTGACAAGGCCTACAGAGTAAATTCTTGGATTGCAAAGCAAAGGCAGTTGCCTAGAGATGTGGTGATTTACTTTACAGACAAAGGAATAAGAAATGATATTGTGCAAAAATCTTTTAACTCTACTTTAGAACTGAACGGAAGAAAGATTTGGATATATAAAAAGCTGCCACCTAAGATGTTAAAAGATAGAAAGCAATTTGGATTTTTGGTGACTGAGCTAAAGAAACAAAACATCCCATTTAGGTGGGATGTTCCAGTGGGTATAATATTGAGATATCAAGGAGAAAGATATCAATTAAAAACTGTTGAAAAAGCAGAAGAATTTTACTACAAGGTTCTTAAAATGGATTTAACATCTCCATGTATGACATCTTTGTTAGGAACACAGGAGGGGAATAAAGAAATGCAAAATGAACAAGAGACTGAAACTCAGGCTAAGCAGATGGAGATAGAGATAACAGAAAAACAACAAGTCACAGAGGTTCCTTTGGACGAACCGCTTTTGGATTCTCCTTTAAAGGTTATAGCTGGATTATTTACATATACAAGAGAGGCGGCTTTGGATTTTAATGCGATGTCTCATCAAGTTGCATACCAGTATGGAAATCAATCAATTGATATACAAGTTATAGAAAGGCATCCAGGATGGAGATCTAAACCACAAAAAGCTAAGAAAAGAAGAAGCAGGTCCTACAAAACTAAAAAATCTTAGATTAAATAACAGTCTAATGCCAGTTATTTAAGAGACGATTAAAATGAAAATATAGCTGAGGTAAATTACTGACTTGTACAATTTTGAGAAGAATGACAGATCTCTGCAGTGCTGTGCCTTAGGGATGTGGAAGAAGGCCTTTAACTGAGTGGACTGGAACTTTCTATATTGTATTCTTTGTAAAATGGATTACGTATATGCTGAGCTATAAGGCACGAGAATTATGGTGGGGCATGCAGAAGATCTGGTTGTTACCCTAACACGGTGGTTGGAATTAATAATCTAGATGAAAGACATTACAGAAGAAATTATATGGAATATAAATATAAAGTCACTCGGGTGGTTTTTTATATACGACTACATTTATTACTGATGGGGGCAGATATCGAAGATACTGAATATATTGTTGGAAACAGAACTTGTTGTTACCCTAATATGGGTGATGGAATTAACAATCTAGCAGAAAGACATTACAGAAGATATTATATGGATTACAAACTTAAAGTCATCTGAGGATTCTGTTTATATATGGAAATATTTTTTAGTGGTATGGTGTGGGCAGAAGAACGAAGATATTAAAATATCATGTATGGTAGACCTGTAGGTTACTGATTGTTTAGCTTAGTAAAAGGGATGTTATGTTTAGATATAAATATATGTAAAAGATTTGAATTAAGAGATATATGTATGGGGGTGGAGGAAATGGGTAGATTATGAGTTGAATAAATGCCAAATTAGGAATTATTATAAAAAAAAAAGACACTATATGGAATATAAATATAAAGTCACTCGGGTGGTTTTTTGATATATGAAAACATTTATTATTGATGGGATAGATGTTTGGAGGTGGAGGATAAGGGTAGATTAAGAGTTGAATAAATGTCAAATTAGGAATTATTATAAAGTTTTATAGCTGAAGGTTGCTGTGAAATGTTTAGTATAAGGGGATATAATAGCAATGTTAGAAAGAAATGGT
This sequence comes from Arizona elegans, assembly GCA_022577455.1. Taxonomy (NCBI): domain Eukaryota; kingdom Metazoa; phylum Chordata; class Lepidosauria; order Squamata; family Colubridae; genus Arizona; species Arizona elegans. The sequence goes on from JAKOOJ010000009.1 coordinate 56,388,331, forward strand.
TAGCATGTGGGGGTGGTGTAAAAGGTTGGTAAAGTATTATTTAACTTGATATTAATGATTTTATTTTGAAGAAGCCATGGGGGGAGGGGAGGGGGAGGGGGGTTAGGGAGGAGGGGGGAGGGAGGGGGGAAAAGGGGGGGAAATTTGTATTTGAAAAACTTTTTCAATTAAAAAAAAGAAATAGAGCACAACAATGATGAAAACTGTCTTGAATGCATTTGGGTCAATACTCTTCAACAACTTCATCAATGATTTGGATGAGGGGATAGATGGGGAACTCATCAAATTTGCAGATGACACCAAGCTAGTAGGAATAGCCAAAACTCCAGAAATAGGCCTAAAATACAGAAGGATCTTGACAGACTTGAACATTGGGCACTAACTAACAAAATGAAATTCAATGGTAAAAAAGGTAAGGTTCTACATTTAGGCAAGAAAAAGCAAAATGCACAGGTACAGCATATGTGGTATCTTGCTCAAGAGTAATAACTGTGAGAGGGATCTTGGAGTCCTAGTGGACAACCATTTAAATATGAGCCAGCAGTGTGCTGCAGCTGCCAAAAAAGCCAACACAGTTCTAGGCCGCATAAACAGAGGGATAGAATCAAGATCATGTGAAGTGTTAATACCACTTTATAATGCCTTGGTAAGGCCACACTTGGAATACTGCATCCAGTTTTGGTTGCCACAATGTAAAAAGGATATTGAGACTCTAGAAAAAGTGCAAAGAAGAGCAACAAAGATGATTAGGGGACTGGAGGCTAAAACATATGAAGAACTGTTGCAGGAACTAGGTATGTCTAGTTTAATGAAAAGAAGGACTAGCGGTGACATGATGGCAGTATTCCAATATCTCAGGGGCTGCCACAAAGAAGAGGGATTCAAGCTATTCGTCAAAGCACTTGAGGGCAGGACAAGAAGCAATGGGTGGAAACTAATCAAGGAGAGAAGCAATTTAGAACTAAGTAGAAAGTTCCTGACAGTTAGAACAATTAATCAGTGGAACAACTTGCCTGCAGAAGTTGTAAATGCTCCAGTACTGGAAGTTTTTAAGAAGAGATTGGATAACCATTTGTCTGAAATGGTATAGGGTTTCCTGGCATGCATTGCACATGTGTGTGCACACAGCATGCATTTTGCATGGACTACGCACGTGCGGGCAGCGAACCGGTGGCAAACCACAGAGGATTTCACCACTGCCTTGGAGGTCTTCTAGTCCAACCCCGTGCATAGACAGGAAACACTACACCACTTCAGACAAATGGTTATCCAACATCTGGGGGTTGGAATAGGGGTTGTGAACCCAATGGGATGGGGTCAGTTGTAGGAGGCTTGGATGTTGTTGATGTGTCTGAGATGAGGGTTGTGGAGGTAGATGGCTGTAGTTTCCTTTCAAACCTGCAGTAAAACACGTTTAGGTTATCTGCCAGTTGCTGATTTCCTTCAGCCTGGGAAGAAGATTTGCCATAGCTGGTGATATTTTTAAGGGTTTTCCACGTTTGCTGGTTCATTTGTTGAGAACTGATTCCTTGGCTTTTCAGAGTAGTTTCTTTTTGCTGCTCTGATCTCCCTTGTTAATACATTTCTGGCCTGATTGTACAGTATTTTATCACCTTTTTTGTAGGCTTCATCTTTGGAACGACATAGCTGCTTAAGTTTAGCTGTGAACCAAGGTTTATTGTTACTCTATATTCACAAGTTCCTGGTGGGTACACATAGGTCTTCACAGAAGCTGACATATGATGTTACAGTCTCTGTGAGTTCACCTAAGTCTGCAGAGGTACTTTCAAAAACATTCCAATCAGTGCAGTCAAGGCAGGCCTGTAGCTTTAACTTTGCCTCCTCCATCCAGGTCTTCACTGATTTAATTGTTGGTTTTGTGGTTTTAAGTCTTTGCCTGTAAGCAGGTACAAGGTGAATCATGTAATGATCAGAGTGTCCCACAGCTGATCATGGTAAGGACCGATAAGCATCTTTTAGTGTTGTGTAGCAATGGTCTAAAGTATTCTTGCCTCTAGTGGGACAAGTGACATGCTGAAAGTATTTTGGTAGCTCTTTCCTTAAGTTTGCCTTGTTTAGATCTCCCAAAATAATGGCCAGTGAATCAGGGTATTTGGCTTCAACCTCCATAATTTGGTCAGCTAGAGTTCATAATGCCTTGTTTCAGGGGTGAAATCTAATTTTTTTTGCTACCAGTTCTGTGGGCGTGGCTTAATTAGTGAGCGGGGCTTGGTGGTAAGGTGACTGGGTGGGCGTGGCCAAGTCAATGTCACTTCTTTGCCCTTTTTTAACCTACAAAACACAACACAATACAACTGGCTCACCCACAATGTAAAAGCAGCTGTGGCTGCGCCGCAACAAGCAGGAACCTCACACAGCCACAAAAAGCCCCCCAAAAAACAACTTTCACACTTTACACACACACAACACAACACAACACAACTGGCTCACCCACAATGTAAAAGCAGCTGTGCTAGACCCAAAATGGCCCCTGCAACAAGCAGAAACCTCACACAGCCACAAAAAGCCCAAAAAAACCAACTTTCACACTTTACACACACAAAATTCCACATACAGCTTTGTGAGATTTTGTGTGTTTCTGTAGTGAAACACTACAGAAACACACTAAATCTCAGAAAGCTGCACAAATATTATTTTATTTTTATTTATTTTTATTTTGATATAAAAGCAGCTAAATTTAAAACTTCCTAAACTTTAAATGGCTAGGTCTAAAAAAAGAACAACTAAAAAAAAACTCAATTAATTATTTTTTTTAAAGTTCCCAAAGGGGAAAAAAGCTTACCCAATAGAACAGGGGTCTCCAACCTTGGCAACTTTAAGACTTGTGGACTTCAACTCCCAGAATTCCGCAGCCAGCTTTGCTGGGAGTTGAAGTCCACAAGTCTTAAAGTTGCAGATAGAGCTGCTCACTGATGAACTTGATTGCAGGCAGGGAGATTCAGTTGCTTTCTGATGCAATGGATTGCAGGTATTACAGCAAGCGAAGCAAGGCAGCCGTTGCAACCAGCAGATAAGGTAAGCTAAGGTAAGGTAACCCATTCTTTTAAATGGGTCTGACAATCCAAGCTGAGTTGCCTGATTAGCAGGCAACACAGCTGGGGTCGTCAGAGCTGGGATCGTCAGAGCTGGGATCGTCAGAGCCATTTAAAAGGGAAAAAGGGCTCTGATAATCACGCGGCTCAGCTGGGCATGGGGGGCGGGGGCAAGGATTTTTTCTACCGGTTCTCCGAACTTCCTGCCGCCATCACTACCTATTCGCCCGAGACGGTCCGAATCGGGAGCATTTCACCCATGCCTTGTTTACACAGATTGTGGTGGGCAATTAGAAGAAATGAGGAAAATTCACCAGGCAAATAGTATGGTTTGCCGTTGATAATTAATGTCTCTAGGTTTTCGGCACAGAATTTATATATTATAGTTATAACCTGAGACCAGCTGTTGTTGATATATAAGCATAAGCCTCCTCCCTTCTTTTTACCAGATGTTTCTGCAATTCTGTCTGATCATTGAATCTGAAACCCTGGGATATCCAGGCTGCTATATTCAATTGATTCATTTAACCAGGTTTCAGAGAAGCATAGGGCTGCTGAATTGTAAAAGTCAGAATTGTATCTGTTTAAAGGGAGTATTTCATCCATCTTATTAGCAAGTGAAGGTACGTTGGTTAGGAAAATTGAAGGCAGAGGAGTTTTATTTCTCCTATTCCTTAATCTGTTTAAAATCCCTGCCCTTTTACCTCTCTTTCTTTGCTTCTTCCATTTGGTTTTTTTGGTAATCCATGGCTCCGGGAAAATTGCTTCTTCCTCTGTTAGAATCTCCTCTGCATTTGTAAAGGGGAGGGGGGGGACAGATCACAGAAAGCTGCTCCTTAAAGAAATGTTGCTTTATTTTTAGCAGATGGTCTCGTGAGTAAAAAAATCCGTAGTGAGTCACAGAGAATGATTAAAAATAAAGAAACCATTAGAGAGCATTTCACCGAGGCAGCCTTCGGCAGCACTATCTTGGATCCCCCAATTAGTCAGCCAGTTATGAATCCATCTGGTGGAGATGCTGTCTAACGCACATTTTTCTACTTTATCTAGTAGTAGGTTATGGTCTACTTTATCAAATGCCTTACTGAAGTCCAAGTAAATTATATTGACAGCATTCCTCTGGTCCACTAATTTTGTCACTTTGTCAAAGAACGCAATAAGATTAGTCTGACATGATCTGTTTTTGACAAACCCATGTTGGCTTTTGGTTATTACTTTGTTTGCTTCTAGGTGTTCGCTGATTCGTTGCTTGATTATATTTTCCAGAATCTTCCCTGGTATTGAGGTCAGGCTGATAGGTCTGTAGTTTCCTGGATCTATTTTTTTTTCCTTTTTTGAAGATGGGAGCTACATCAGCTCTTTTCCAGTCTTCTGGCAGTTCCCAGGTGCTTCAGGATCTTTGAAAGATATAGTCCAGTGGTTCTGAGATCACATCTGCCAGTTCCTTCAGAACCTTGGGGTGTAGTCCATTTGTTCCTAGTGATTTGAACTCGTCCATTTTCTTCCCTATTTTAACTTGTGTTCCTAATCTGTTTTTTGTGCTGCTGTTTTTGATAGGTTGGGCTGTTTTTTCCTTTGTGTAAAGACAGATGCAAAAAATGAGTTAAGCTTTCTCCCTATTGCTTGTCACCTTCTTGCCACATTCTCCCAGCAATGGACCAATTGTTCCTTGACTTTTTTTTTGTTTGTTTGTTTTTAACATGTTGGAAGAAGCTTTTTTGTTATTTTTTTACTTTTGTTGCAAGCCTTTGTTCAAAAAACAATTTGTTCAAAAAACAATTGCTACCAACCTGCCTTCCACTGAGGACTTGTATGCTGCAAGAGTCAAAAAGAGGGCTGTAAAAATATTTACAGACCCCTCACAACCTGGACATAAACTGTTTCAACTCCTACCCTCAAAACGACATTATAGAGCACTGCACACTAGAACAACTAGACACAAGAACAGTTTTTTCCCGAACACCATCACTCTGCTAAACAAATAATTCCCTCAACAATCGAACTATTTACTAAATCTGCACTACTATTAATCTTCTCATCGTTCCCATCACCCATCTCCTTCCTCTTATGACTGTATGACTGTAACTTTGTTGCTTGTATCTTTACCATTTATATTGATATTGATTGTTTCCTGATTGCTTATTTGTACCCTATGATTATCATTAAGTGTTGTACTTTATTATTCTTGATGAACATATCTTTTCTTTTATGTACACTGAGACCATATGCACCAAGACAAATTCCTTGTGTGTCCAATCACGCTTGGCCAATAAAAAATTCTATTCTATTCTATTCTATTCTATTCTATTCTATTCTATTCTATTCTATTCTATTCTATGCCTTACCTTTCTTCACTTCATCTTTTCAGGATCGGGCTATTTGCTCATATTTTGCCTTAATTAACCCTTAGTTAACTGACTAGCAAAAAGTTCATCTATTTCCTCTGTTTTGTTGGGTGGCCTATAGTATACACCTATGGCAATGTCATTCCCCCCCGCCACTTTTGTATTGACCCAAATGCATTCAAGACAGTTTTCATCATTGTTGTGCTCTATTTCTGTAGAGATTTAGTTATTTCTTATATATAGTGCAACTCCACCTCCTCTTTTATATGGTCTGTTTCTTTTAAATAATTTAAATCCCTCTAGCTGTATGTTCCATTTGTGGGTTTCATCCCACCAAGTTTCCGTAATGGCAACAATATTATATCTGCCCTCATTTACTTGAATTTCTAATTTACCTTGTTTATTTCTCATACTCTGTGCATCCTCATACTCTATGCAATGAATAGACATTTGAATCCATTTTGACTGACCCTTGTTTACTGTGTACATAACCTGGGTTGTGCCTGACTTCCCCTACTTTCTTGCGACCTGTTTGATTAGTGCACATGGTATGGCACTCACTATTAAATGCTTGATTTTGCTTGACAGCAAGATTGATAATCTTACCTGCACAAACATCTATGTTACATTGGGTTATTGATAACCCAATTAATTTTAGATTGCTGGGGACAGAAATGTTCTATATTGCTGGGACACAGAAAAAGCTTTGTGTTTATGATTCACAGCTCTCACCCTGCCGGATCCCATGGTTGTCCATACTGCCCTTCTTCTGCAGGATCACTGTGGTAGAGGGGGCTGATAGTGCAGAAACTCAATAGAGTAGAATGACTGAATTGTGCACCTAATTTCTACTTGGAGATCACAGATTAGAGACTCTAGATAGGTAATCTGTCAATATAGATTAGTAATTTGTTTACAAATAGGACAGTATCCAAATTTGAAAAAAAGTACTGCGAAAGACAGCTGCCAAACAAGTATTGCACTGAACTAAGCCAGTCATTCTGAATAAAATAAAGTAAAACAAAACAAAACAAAACAAAACAAAACAATCAAATCACAATCTCAAGCTCACTTACCCTGAATGTATTTTTGCTGTTTTGGATTTTTAGTTATATGATGGCATTCAGGCCACTACCTTTGTCCTCTGCACTTCCTCTCAGTCCTCCCCCACTCTATAGATTACTGTACTATATTATTACCCCACTCTATAGATTACTAAAGTCAGGCAGAATACTATAGAGCAAAGCCAGAATCTCTTAAACTTAAATGAATTGTTTTGGAATGATCCTTTCAGCTGTGAACTGGCTGATATGCAGCTGCATGCCATTCCCTGACTGACCTTGAAGTTGTGAGTCCAGCAGAGGTGGTATTCAGCCGGTTCGGACCGGTTCGAGTGAACTGGTAGCAGAAATTTTGAGTTCGGAGAACTGACAAATACCACCTCTGACTGGCCCCACCCCCACCTGCCCGGTCACCCAGTCATCGCTCACCCCCACCTGCCTGCTTGTTGCTCATCCAACCTGCCTGCTCATCCCTACCCTCCTCGGAAAGGGCTCCATCATGAAGGGCTTTATGCTCAGACCAGACGCTTTCTCTCCGGCCTCCTGCCTCACGTGGGGTGGCGGGAAGAGGAAGTGTGTTGCCGGGAAGGCTGCCTGCAGTTCTTGCAGCCAAAACTAGGATTTCTGCAAACCTGCAAGTATGTATGAGGTCTTCTGCCTTGAGCAGAAGATTGAACTATAAGACCTCCAAGGTATCTTCTTCTAGCCTATGATTCTAAAGGCTCCAAGACAAGGGAATTTGCTTAAATTGCGTGTGTGTGAGAGAGAGAGTGGGGGTGGGGGGGGAGAAGGAGATGTGGCTTCTTGGGGATGCATTTTGGAGAAGTATCAAGAGAAATGCCAAAAGGGCAATCAGTTTGGGATTAAATTCCAAATGAAATTGGGTCTTCAGTGTAAGGAGACATGAAGAATTTTCAACTGCAGTTTTCTAAAAATCTTATTAAAATGACTGTCTAGAGGCAGCTCTTTAACCCATTAGTCCAGAGGGAGCAAAAGAGATAGGGTCCCTGTCAGGTATAAATGCCCTACCCGTGCCAGGGACCAGCTATAGCTCAGCAGTGCAAGGGTTAACCCAGACACTCACCTGGCCAGCTCCTCCCATAGGCCCCTCCTTACCTGAATCTCCGCCCACAGGTACAAAAGGTGGGCACACTCCTCCATGTTGCTCAGATCCTAATGTAACCAAGTGATGATGTGATGAACCTGCAAATAAAAGGAGAGATATTTTACTTGAAGTCTCAAGTCTCTTTATTGGGCCTGATCCACCAATCCTTGTAACAAAATGGTAGCAGAGGATGGTTGGTAAGGCCCAGAGATCCCAAGACACAAGACAAGGACCCGTACCTACCTGCAGAATGGCGACACCCCCGAAGCAACGGGAAAGCAACCCATCGGACTCGCCAGGGAAGGCAGGAACCTCAACCCCCCCCAAAGCCTCCGCGACGGAAGAAAGGGGGGAGATCGAGAAAGGGAAAAGAGCCCACCACGACCAAGAAGAAGAGAAGCTACGACTCGACGTCCTGCAGCTGTTGAAAGAGCGAGCCGGCGACAAGAACCTACTTGCCGACCTGCGGAGCTTCATAATCGACCGCGAGGTGGCAAGGAGCGAAGAAGGCTCGGACTCCGAACTCGAGGAGCTGGACTCGGTGAGTGGATCGCCCAAAAGGGCACTCCCAACGGCCACCGAGCCCCAAAGCCCCGCTCTAAATTTGAAACGGTGGCCATCTTTGTCCACATGGTCGGACAAGATGGCCGACCCCCAACCAATCAACAAACAGAATTCAAAATGGCCGGCGCGCGAAAAATGCCGGACCATGAGCCATGATGAAAGTGACCGGGGAGAGGGGACTGAATCCGACTCCGACCCCTGGTACACCCCCAGCGAGCGGCAAGTGGATAGGGCCATGAAGACCCTTGCTGCCGCCTTCGGCCCAGGCCTCAAAATCACTAAAGAGAAGCCGGAGAGGCCAAAACAAAAGGGAAAACGAGGAGAGGGGCAACGAAGCACCCACCCGAGAGCCACCGACGCCCGCAACAGCTCGCCAGCCCACCTTCGCACCCCAGGGACACCGCGCCTCCGATCACCTAGGCCGCACACCCCGGACCGCATGGATTGGGGCAGCTACTTACAGCCACCGCCGGAGCCCCAGCACCGCCAGGATCTTCATTCGGGAGAAGCAGCTGCTGGACGACGCCTTCCGGAGCACACCTGGACCCCCAAGGCCGAAGCCGAGGCCTACCCGACCGGCAGAGACCTCTACAGCGGAGCCGCAATGAACAGGTCCTTCCACAGCGACGGCGGAGCTGAAATGGACTTCGCGCATGCGCTCTTCCGCCTAGAGGAAGAAAAAAGAAAAAAATTACAAAGCGGGACTTTTAAACTACCGGCAAGCGTTCCCATGCCTTACTGCTGCTATAGGCACATAAGGAACCATGGACAACAGCCAGCAGTAAGTAATTTTACTAACAGTGCTGGGAACTTACCTGTTGACTTTCCCAAGTTGAGAATGGATGGGGGCAATATCCTAGAGTGGTCACAGCAACTCCAAGTGGTATTCCTAAAAGAGAATATGTCTCATTTTATTAATGATCCCCCAGAGAGACCATGGTCTTTAGAGCTGGATTGCATGCACCACAGGGCATTCTACCTTTTAGTTGCAAGCATATCACCCACTATTTACCACTGTATTGGACATAACCTCACTGTATCAGAAATTATAGGAAAAATGTTTGGGTTATTTTACAGTGAGAGTGTGTCCACCACCACCCAAATCTCCAAAGACTTCTTTTCTGCCAGACTTAAGCCAGGAACACCCATGAGTGAGCACCTAGTGTCCTTAAGCGGTACCAGGGCAGAGCTACACCTCAGGGGAGAGGTTATTTCCGACCAGATTATGAAGAGCGTAATAATTAACTCTTTAGATCACTCATGGAATAACTTCTTGACACACTTAGATACCGTTAGCCTGGGAATGCTATCCGTGGAGAAGCTATCCAATAAGCTGATCGCGGAAGATAATCTGAGAAGGAGCCGCCCCGGCCCTCCCAGAGAACATAAGAGTGAGAAGAGAGTAGTCTTCCAAGAGAGACAACACAACATGCCAGAATGTTATATCTGCGGGTCAAGGGGACACATCAAAAGGGACTGCCCCAAGAACTATAGGGAGAGAGGCAGACCAGAGCACAGGCACAGACAAACGGAAAGGCACACATCGGAAGAAAGGTATAGGCGCAGGGACTCACCCAACCCCAGGGACAGGAGGGGGAACAGAGACAGCTCACGCGACAGCAGGACAGGGTCCTTATACGGGATAGGTGAGCGCACACACATCACATACCAAGACAAAGACACCAGCTCATGGCTCCTGGACTCGGGAGCCTCCAACCACACCACCTACAATCAGAAGCTACTCTCATCATTCAAGAGGGAGGACTTTTCGATCAAAGTCGCAGATCAAAATCAGGTTAGGGTGACAGGCAAAGGGACAGTTACATTGCCAGGCTTGGGAAAAATAGAGGGGGTGCTGCTAGTCCCGGGGATACCCCACAACATCCTAGCCGCAGTAAAACTTAGCAAGGAATCAGGGGCTGAGGTGACCTTTACAAATGGTTATGTCAAAGTTAGCAAGAATGGGGAAGATATAGGGAGAGTAACCGTCAACCAAGGGTTACCATACATAACTTTCCATGAGGATGACGCCCACAGCGTGTGCACCAGTTCAGAGGACACAGAGGGCACCGATCAGGGCAGGACTGAGGGAGAACAGGTAGATGGGAGAGAGGTAGATAGCGATGGCGACACGACACAAGAAATACGACACAACAGACACACCCAAAAGGGGCCCTCAATAGGCAAACCCATGCATGACGACTGTGCTCATCTGCTACACCGGAAGCTAGGGCACGCCAGCTTCCCCGTGGTCCAGAAAATGGCCAATTGTACCGAGGGTGTCAAAATAAAGAACTGCGAAAACTACCTCGAGTGCTCGGTGTGCAAATGTTCAAAATTAAAGGTAAAACCCAGGCCCAAGAAGTCGTTACGCGCCGCCAAACAAATATTCGACCTAGTTCACATGGACCTGGTAGGGCCCCTAAGGCCATCCATAAATTACAAGAAAAGATACTTTCTCACCATAGTAGATGACTTTAGCCGATATGGCTTCGTCTATACTTTAAGGAAAAAGGATGAGGTCTTCCAGAAATTCAAAGAGTTTTACAAAAGAGTAGAAACACAAAACAATACACAGATCAAGCAAATCATGACTGACAGAGGATCTGAGTTTCTATCTAAGGACTTCTCCCATTGGCTCAGATCCAAAGGCGTGATTCACTTTACGTCGTCCCCGTTTTCCGCCTTTCAGAACGGGGTCGCAGAACGGCGCAACTCCACGCTCCAGACGATGGTCAGGTGCGCCTTAGAGGACGCGGGCATTGGCCAGCACTTCTGGTCTGAAGCCCTGGTCTATTCCAACTACACTCTCAACAGAACATGGTCCAGTGTGATAGACAAAACACCATACGAGCTCATGTATAACAAAAAGCCACAGATAGCACACTTACATGTGTTCGGCGTGACCGCTGATGTCCACATACCCAAACAGTTACGCAAAAAAGGGGACAAGGTATCCAGAAGACTGAGGTTTATGGGATACGAGCCAGGAACCAAGGGCTTCAGGTTTGTGGATAGCAATAATAGATTCGTGATATCTAGGACAGCGACTTTCCATGAGCAGGCCAACTGGTCCAGAATACACTTAAACGAGGTACTCACCAAGCGAGAGGATAGTCCAATTGAGCAAGCTCAAGACGAAAGCGAGGCAGTGGATAGACGGGAAGGGGATAGGCCCAGGCCCAACCTCCAAGGCATCAAGGTTGAGGGATGGAAGGAGAATCACCCCAAGATAAGTGTAGACTCACTGACCCAAAGAGAGGCCAGACATCTGCATGACACTGAGCAGACGGTAGGCAGACCGGTCAGGTCTACCAGAAACCAATTGCCAAGAAGACTAAATGATTACGTGATGCACGTGCACACGAATCACGTCACACCCAACTCCTACGAAGAGGTATTGAGACTACCCCAGGAAGAGAGGGCAAAGTGGGAGTTAGCCATGGCCAAAGAGCTGGACAGCCTGAGGAAGCTAGAGGTCTACACCCCAACCAAAGTCCCAGAGGGCAAGAACACAATAGGCACCCGATGGATCTTTAAGATCAAAAACTTAGAGGGTGGGCAAAGCCTATACAAAGCAAGATTAGTTGCCCAGGGGTTTGCTCAAAGGTTCCCGGAGGACTACACTGACACCTACTCGCCCACCGTAAGGACAGAGAGTGTAAAAAGCGCCTTGGTCATCGCATCTCTGCTAGGACTGGAGGTGCACCAGTTTGATGTACAGACTGCCTACTTGCACGCCAATCTAGATAAAGAGATATACATCAGAGCGCCTCACAGCAAAGAAACCAACAGGGGGGACACCTGGTTACTCCACAAGAGCCTATACGGACTGAAGCAATCGGGCAAGCGCTGGTACGAATGCTTGGTAGAGGCACTGAAGTCTATGGGGTTCACGGCGACCATAGCTGACAACTGCTTCTTCACCAGGAAGGAGGGGGACTCACCAGAATACATCCTGGTTTACGTGGATGACATACTATATATCAGCAAGCACGAAGAGAACCGCGACACCTTCGCCAGCAGACTGAGCGAGCACTTCACCCTAAAATACCTCGGAAAGATAAACCGGTACCTGGGGGTGCAAGTCAACCAAACACCAAAAGGTTTCCAGCTGTCACAGAAAGAGAAAATAGAAGAGTTACTCCATAAGTGCAACATGGCAGACGCCAAGGGGTGTGATTCGCCCATGCAGACGGACTTCCTGAGAAACATGCATGATGAATCACCCGGATTTGAAGACAACACGCTGTACAGGTCAGTCATAGGCTCTCTCCTGTATATCGCTAACTGGACAAGACCGGACATTGCTCTATCAGTTAATTTATTGTCCAGACACGTGAGCAAACCCACCACATACCACTGGGACGTGGTGAAAAGGGTGCTAAGATACCTGAAACAAAGTGCCAATGCATGCCTAACCCTAGAGCCTGAAAAATCCAACGAACCCATCCTCTCCTGCTACGCCGATGCTGACTGGGCCGGAGACACCAAAGGCCGGAAGAGCACGTCTGGATACATATTCTACTTAAATAACAGTCCGGTGCATTGGTATACAGGCAAGCAAATCTTGGTGGCAACCTCGACTACCGAAGCTGAATACATATGCCTCTCCAAGGCCGCCAACAACCTCATCTGGTTCGACGACCTACTGGCCAGCGTGTGGAAAGAACCAGCTTACCCAATAAATGTTTACGAGGATAACAAGGCCGCTATAGAAATATCCATGTCCGACGCTGTAGGGCAAAGGTCAAGGCACATAGATATAAAGTATAAGCATGTGAGACAGCTCTCCAGAATCGGTTTCATAAAGGCCATACACTGCGATACAGAAGAACAGACTGCAGACATACTCACAAAACCTCTGCAGGGCAAACAACACTCACACTTAGTTTCCAAGCTCAACATTCGCCACAGGGTACCAACAAGTCAGTCAGGCCTACAGACACAGGTCAGGCATTTAGAGGGGGATTTGTCAGGTATAAATGCCCTACCTGTGCCAGGGACCAGCTATAGCTCAGCAGTGCAAGGGTTAACCCAGACACTCACCTGGCCAGCTCCTCCCATAGGCCCCTCCTTACCTGAATCCCCGCCCACAGGTACAAAAGGTGGGCACACTCCTCCATGTTGCTCAGATCCTAATGTAACCAAGTGATGATGTGATGAACCTGCAAATAAAAGGAGAGATATTTTACTTGAAGTCTCAAGTCTCTTTATTGGGCCTGATCCACCAATCCTTGTAACAGTCCCAATGAGGGTCTTAGCTATTTAGCTCAGGAATAACAGAATAACAGAATTGAAAGGGACTTTGAAGGTCTTCTAGTCCGACCCCTTGTTTAGGCAGGAAAACAGAATGCCAAAATCTGAGTAGAGGGCCTGGGAAAGATGACAGAATAACACTTAGAAGGGACCTGGGTGTGTGTGTGGGAGGGACCCTATACCATTTCAGAGAAATGGCTGCCCAGTCTTTTCCTAAAAACTTCCAGTGATCAAGCGCCCAGAACTTCTGGAGACAAGCGGTTTCACTGGTTAATTGTTCTCACTGTCAGGAAGTTTCTTCTTAGTTTAGGTTGCTTCTCACTTTGTTCAGTTTCCATCCATTGCTTCTTGCTTTGCCTTCTGCTTCTTTGTAAAATACATTGTCCCCCTCTTCTTTGTGACAGCCCCTTAAAAGCCTGTTACCTATCACACTCTTGGGCAAAGCATGTGAAGCATTTCCTCCTTTCAGTGGTCTATGAAAGCACATCTATATATATGTAGATAATAAAGTCAAAAAAAGGTGAACAACATTTTTACAGAATAGATACATTGAGTCTGGGTGTGACAAGAAATGGCTGGAAGGGGAGGGGCCAGGCGAGGCACCCCTTGATGTGAGTGACATTGAGTTGGCCACACCCACCTGGTTACATGACCACCCAGCCACATCCACCCAGTCACATGACCACCCAGCCACGCCCACCCAGCCACGCCCACAGAACCAGTAGTAAAAAAATGTGAATCCCACCACTGGATTCCAGAGTGTATGGTGTGTGATGAGCTTCCTCCTCTGCTTCCCTTCTCCCAGAGTTCATGGTACACTGGCATCAAATGAATTCAAAGCACAGATGTGAGATGGCAGTTCTTACATTCTGCCCCCCTTGGGAAAAGGGCTACACATGGAGAGGAAAAAAAGAGAGAGTGGTTAATAAATAGGGTTCTTCAGTGACATTTATCTGGGTATTTACAACAGAATTTACATAATAACCTTGGGGCTCGCACATGTTGGGCAGCTACCCATTCAATTTCAGAAGGTGAAAATTTTTTCCAGAGAATTAAGTATTGGAGTTTGCCCTTATGGATGCATGAATCAAAGATATCTTTTACTTCAAAGTGTTGTTTGCCTTCAATGAGAATGGAAGAAGGATGAGTCACTGATGGCCACAATGGTGAGGTTGTTGCAGGTTTCAGGAGGCTGCAGTGGAAAAAGAGGATGGATTCTTCAGGGGGCAAGGGGAGCATTGGCAGCTTCAGTTCAGTTCAGTTGTGGATGGATCTTGGTCATATCATACGGAATATAAATATAAAGTCACTCGGGGGGTTTTTATACAAAGAAACACTTTTTAATGATGGGGGCAGATGGCAACTAAAGACATTGAATACACTGTTGGAAGAAGGGATTAATCTAACTTGGTTACAGTATAATCAACTTCAACTGAGATGGAGAGAAGATCAAAAAACTGGTTTAATGTTGCATGAAGAAGAATTGGTTAGACCGATAAAAGAGAAAGGCCCAATGCATATCAAGAGGATTTATAATGTTTTGTTAGAAAGAGATTCAGAAAATGAACTGGTTAAAGATTGTATGATAAAATGGGCGCAAAATTTTGCAGAACCAGTTATGATGGAAACGTGGGGAAAAATATGGGTTCAGAATGTTAAATTTACGCAGTCACAGAACTTGAGGGAAAATTTTTATAAAATGTTTTATAGGTGGCATTTAGATCCTAAGAAATTGTCATGCATGTATCCTAATGTTCAACCAAAATGCTGGAGATGTGATTGTTTGGATGCTACATATTATCATATATGGTGGACTTACAAGAAAGTGAAGGCTTTCTGGATAAAAATTTGGTGGGTTATGCAAAATGTTCTGAGGAAAAAACTGCAATTTTCTCCTCAATTGTTTTTATTGGGTATAGTTAAGGGTTTTTCAATGGGTGAAACAAAATTGTACATGGTGACAGCAGCTAGGTTACTGATTGGTCAATATTGGAAAAGGGATGTTTTGCCTACTATTGAAGAATGGACTTTGAAGGTGGCCAGTTTTGCAGAAATGGCGAAGATATCAGCATACTTAAAAGACTGGACTCAAGAGACTTATGCATGGGAGTGGAAGAAATGGATAGATTATGTGCAGAATAAATACCAAACTAGGAAGTATCAGATAGCTTTTAGTTGAATGTTGTGTAGAAATGTATAGTATATAGGGGGTAGAATAGTTCAATGTTACGTAGAAATGTATAGTACACAGGGGGGAGATTAGAAGGGCGGTAAAGTATGATATACTATGATGTGGATTTGGATTTCACCTTGGGGAAGTCATGGGAGGAGGGGAGGACTAGGGAGGGTTAGGGAGGTAAAGGGGGGGAATGGGAAAATTTGTACTTGTAAAACTTTTTCAATAAAAAAAAAAAAAAAGAACATAGAGTCGGAAGCACACTCCCAGAGCAGCCTCTGCCCTGGCTAGCTGGCCCAGGCCGTGGCTTCCGATGGATGCTGGTGATGGGTGCCATCGGCATTGGCTACGAATGCCTGGTGCTCACCAGCTTCACCCACATTGACATGGTGAGGCCTGGGAGGCATGTGAGTTGGGGGTCAGGACAGGCACTTGCATGGCTTGGTGCCTTCGGGACGCACACATTCTACACACACACACCCCGTGGGAGGGGAGGGGCTTGATGGCGGCTTGTTCTAGAACCCTGTTAGTTCTCTCACAAGCTTCATTAGTTTGTGAATGATAGGAACTGGTGAGTCCTTGCTTGGTGCCTAATTTAAAAAATCTTGCCAAAACTGTGGAGTGAATTGAACTTCCCGGTCTGAGATTATGTGCTCTGGCATTATATGTAGGCTATAGATGTGCTGTACAAAGAGCTATGCTAAGGTACGGCTGAAGGGATCTTTGAGGAGGATATGAAGTGAGCCTCTTATGACCCAGGGTTGGTGCGCAAGCAACACATGGTAAGCGGAAGCTTAATAATTGTTATTCAATCACCATCCCCCACAATCCCCCACTATCCAGAAATTCATGGTCAATTCTCCAAGGTCTCTGCTCCTAGGTTACCCTTACAGTCCAAGAGCATGACTTGAACACATGCACCCACACATGCTTCATGCAACTTCCTGGCAGTGAAAGTCCATAGGAGCAGCCCCATTCCGGAGGAAAGACAGGCTCTCAAATTTGGCAAAGTTCATGACAAATGTCAAAGCAAAGGATCAAATCTCAGTCCACACCAGCAAGAATTCTGGAGCAAAGTTCTTCTCAGAGTCGTGGAGCATGTTGCTGCAAAATACAACACTTGTTCCCAACAAAAAGCCCTCCACACGGCATCTCTTTAAATGCTAATCTCCAAGTGATCCTTGGGAGGAGGGGCAGGGCACCCCCCTCCCAAGTAGTTGGGTCTCCCTGTGCTGACTCTGCTTCCTCTCCATTCTCCATAAAGAAGCCTTGGTGGCGCAGCAGACTAAAGTGCTGTTAAGTAGCACTTAGCTGCCAGCTGCCTGCAATTACTGCAAGCTCAAATCTCACCAGGCTCAAGGTTGAGTCATCCTTCCATCCTTCTGAGGTAGGTAAAATGAGGATCCAGATTGTGGGGGCAATAAGCTGACTTTGTATAAAAAGAACACCGCTTGGAGGGGAGGGGCTGAAAGCCCTACTAAGCAGGTATATACCAAAATATGAAGGCTATTGCTTAATGCATGTAAGCCGCCTTGAGTCTCCGGAGAAGGGTGACATATAAATCGAACCAATAAATAAATAAATAAATAAATAAATAAATAAATAAATAAATAAATAAACAAACAAATAAATAAATAGGTATCGGTGGGGGAAGCATTTGCTTGTCTCCAGAGCTCCACCCATCCTCTGCTCCACTGCCTGTTCTTTCCATCTCCTCCCCCACTTTTCAGTCAGCCTGCACCCTCTCTTCCACCCTGCCTATTCTTCTGAAGCGCGAGGGACCCAGGACTGCCTTGTCCTCATCCCCAAGTTGTTCTTCATGGGCCATAGGGATTGCACGTTCCCCCTTCATTGGCCCCAGCTCCATTGCCTCCTCCTCCTTGGACCTAGACTCCAATGGGCCATGACAGTGCCTATTTGGAAAACAGTTCTGTCATGACCCAAATAACAGCGTTCCTTGAACTTTCAGGGATTTTGACAATAAAATCCATAGAGATTTCCTTCCAAGGAGCTTGGGGTTTTGCCACAGGCTGTAGGAGTCCTGGCACTTTCCCTGGGATTGTTTTGCTGCTGCACATACCAAGCAACTAGCCACACATGCCTCAATGTCTTTTTTCAGGGATGGCCACCAAAATTAGTGTTTTATCAGATGCAAGGTTTCCACAAATCCAAAGTGCCGTGCTTTTGTTGAATCATGACTTTTCCTCAGGACCAGTCAATTGTCTCTTAGGGATGTACCATTTCCCTCCAACCTATGCAGGGCCTCATATAAAGTGAAATCAGTTTTATGGTTGTTAAACCAGTCATTGTCTTTTAGGGCTTTTCAGTGCTTTGATAACTTCATTGGGCATGGTTTTAGGCGGCTTTGCTTGCGCTCTTGTAATGACTGAGGCTGCTCTTTGCCATGGCTGAACAAGTTCCAGTTTAATGCTGTTGTAGTGTGTTTTTCTTTTTTTTTTATTGAAAAAGTTTTACAATTACATTTTCTCCCCAATTTCCCCCCCAGCCCTCCCTAACCTCCCTAACCCTCCGTAACCCCCCCCCCAGCCCACCACTCCCCCCCCGGACTTCCACAAAATATAATCCAAATCAAAATCCACTTTTTATAAAACTTGAATCCCTCCACCCCCTATATATTTTCCACATCTTCACAAAATTCAATTATTCTATCTCTATATAATACTTTCAGTTAAAAGCTATCTGATATTTCCTAGTTTGATATTTATTCTGCACATAATCTATCCACTTTTTCCACTCCCATACATAAGTCTCTTGTGAGCGATCTTTTAAATATGCTGAAATCTTCGCCATCTCTGCAAAGCTGGCCATCTTCAAAGTCCATTCATCAATAGTAGGCATAGCTTCATTTTTCTAATATTGACCTGTCAGTAATCTTGCTGCTGTTATCATATACAATATCAACTTTGTTTCACCCAATGTAAGACCCTTAACTATACCCAATAAAAACAATTGTGGAGAAAACAGAATTTTTTTCTTCAAAACATTCTACATAACCCACCAGATTTTTATCCAAAAAGCCTTCACTTTCTTGCAGGTCCACCAAACATGATAATATGTGGCATCTAGACAATCACATCTCCAGCATTTTGGTTGAACATTAGGGTACATACACAACAATTTCTTAGGATCTAAATGCCATCTATAAAACATTTTATAAAAATTTTCCCTCAAATTCTGCGACTGTGTAAATTTAACATTCTGAACCCATATTTTTTCCCATGTTTCCAACATCACTGGTTCTGCAAAATTTTGTGCCCACTTTATCATGCAATCTTTAACCAATTCAGTTTCTGAATCCCTTTCTAACAAAACATTATAAACCCTTTTAATATGCATTGGACCGTTCTCTATTATATGTCTAACCAGTTCTTCCTCATGCATCATTATACCAGTTTTTTGGTCCTCTTTCCATCTCAATTGAAGTTGATTATACTATAGCCAAGTTAAATTAATCCCTTCTTCCAACAGCGTTTCTAGAGTCTTCAGTTGCCAACTGCCCGCATCTGCAAAAAGAACTTCTTTATATAAAAACTCCCCAAGTGACATTATATTTGTATTCCACATGATATGACCAAGATCCAGCCATAGCGGTATTTTGTAATCTCATTTGAGTCGGTGCTTCTTCCAAACTCTCATCAAAGAGTCTCTAAGTATGTGGCTTTTAAATACTTTATCCACTTTCTTCTCATAAAATAAGTAAGCATGCCAACCAAGTTCAAGATCAAAACTTTCTATATTCAATATTCCAGTCTTTTTCCTTCCAAACCAATCACTTCCTTGCGTCAACGCTGCTGCTTCATAATATAATTGTAGGTTTAAGGCCTCCCCTTTCTGGAACATCTTGCATAATTTTCAGTTTAACTCTCAGCTTTTTCTCATTCCAGACAAACTTATTCACTCCTCTTTGCCATTCTCTCAGTGGTTTATCACTTTTAAGCACCGGAATCATTTGAAACAAAAAAAGAAATCTTGGCAAAATGTTCATCTTAACTGCTGCTATTCTTCCAAGTAAAGACAGCTGCAGTTTTTTCCAAGTCTCCATATCTTTCTGCATGTCTCACCAGAACACCTCATAATTATTTTGGAACAATTTCATATTTGATTCTGCAACTTGAACTCCTAGATATTTGACCTTTGGTACTATCTCAAAACCTGCCTTGCTTTCAAGTTCCTGTTTTCGATCTTGTGTCATATTTTTAACTATCATCTTAGTTTTTTTCTGGTTCAATCTAAATCCTGATACTGTACCATATTGTTCTATAATGTCTTTCATCATGATTCCATCGGCTGTGTTAGGGTAACTACCAGATCATCTGCAAATGCCCTTATTCTGTAATCCTCTTGCCTTATCACTATTCCTTTCAAGGTGCTCGAGTCCCGTATTGTGTTCAATAAGACTTCTAATGTTAAAATAAATAACAATGGGGATAACGGACAACCCTGTCTTGTTCCTTTTTCAATTTTAAAGTCTGTTGTTAAACTTCCATTAATAATAATCTGTGCCTTTTGTTCTTGATAAGTTGCTGAAACCGCCTGTATAAATTGGTCCCCAAAGTCCATCTTTTTTAAAGTCTTTAATAGAAAATTCCAGTCCACTCTATCAAAGGCCTTCTCTGCATCCAAAAAGACCAGCAGTGCAGGGATCTGTTTATTCTTCTCAAGATATTCCAGTAAATCTATAACTTACCTTACATTGTCCTTCATGTATCTGCCTTCTATGAATCCCGCTTGGTCACAATGAATCACATCTTGGATAACTGGCATCAACCTGTTGGCTAATACTTTTGCAAATATTTTATAATCATTATTCAGAAGAGATATTGGTCTAAAATTCTCAGGTTTTTTAGGACCTGTTTGCTCTTTTGGTATCAATGAGATATAAGATGTTTTCCATGATGAGGGTATTTTACCCCCTTGTTGTATGTTACAAAATAAGTCTTTAAGATGTTCAACCATTTCTGCTTGCAAAGTTTTATAGTACACCACAGTTAAACCATCCGTCCCAGGAGCTTTAGCTGTTTTCAATTGTTTAATTGCGACCATAATCTCCTCAACTGTTATAGGATAATCCATTCTCTCCTTTTGTTGACTGGTAATTTTTGTAACTCTTTTATTTTCTAGATATTTCTCTATAAATCCATTCTGTATGTCATCTTTGGCATATAGTTTGGTATAATAATCCACAAAAACTTATTTAATTAATTTTTGTTGGGAAATTTCCTTCCCTCCAGTATCAATACTATCAATAATCCGTGTACTCTGCTTCTTCCTTAGTGTGTAAGCCAACCATCTGCCTGGTTTATTAGCGTTGCAAAAAGTGTTGTGTTTCACAAATTGTAAATTTGTTGCTGTTTGTTCCGCCATAAGCATTTGAAATTGATCTTTCAAAAGTTTTATAGCTCCTCGTATTCTTTCATCTGTTGGGTTTTTTATAAGTAACTGTTCTTTATTCTTTATTTCTGCTTCCATTTCAGATCTTTTCTTTTGTCGATTCAATTTATGTTTAAAGTTCATATGAATGAGTACCCCTCTCATATACGCTTTACTCGCATCCCACACGATTTCAATAGGGGTACCCTTATTCAAATTCATTTCAAAGAATTCTTTCATCTGTTTTTTAAGTTCTGTTATATTTTTTTCATATCTGAACAGATTTTCATTTAATCTCCATGATCTTCTCTCAGTCTTTCCCATCTCAATTTCTATCCATACCGGGCTGTGGTCGGTTAAAGTCCTTGGAAAAATCTTTGTTCTTTTTGTTTTTACAAGTAAATCAGCTGATAATAAAATAAAATCAATCCTGGAAAAAGATCTGTGTCTATCTGAAAAAAAAGTAAAATCCAATTCTTTTGGATTATGTATTCTCCAAATATCTTTTAGTTCCAAATCTTCTTTCATGTCAAAAAAAGTCTGTGGTAGTCTAATCCTTGACTTCGCGAAACTCTTTTTATCTATTTTAGAGTCAATTACTCCATTCCAATCTCCCATGATTAAAATGGATCTATAGTCCCATTGCAATATTTTAGAATGTAAAATTTTGTAAAAATTATCCTGTTGTTGATTAGGAGCATAAATTCCAATCACTAGAATTAAGCCACTTGCTGTGTGCAGTTCAATTGCTATAAACCTACCACCTTCATCTGCTTCTATAATTTTAGCTGACAGTCTTTTATTTGTATAAATAACCACACCATTCTTTTTTTCCAAATTTGAGGCCATGAAATGTGTTCCTAATCTTGAATTTATCAAATATTTTTGATCTTATGTTCTAACATGAGTTTCTTGTAAGCAAATTATGTCGTTATTAAATTGTCTCAGGTACGTAAATAATTTCTTCCTTTTCTGTGGTGAGTTTAATCCGTTCACATTCCAAGATAAAAACTTAATCGTCATGTAGACTTTTTTGAAGCGACGAGCAGAATTGCCGAATATCTCCCGAATCTGTAGTCTTCGGCTTTGCTCCCCCCATGCTTCACATTCTTGTATATTGCTCTTGGCTCCTTTCTTATATTGTTGTGGCTTGGGCCTTTCCTGTTGTTGTTTTTCTTTGAGTTGCTTAGAAATTGCTCGAGTTACACGCTGATCTTTAACTTCAGCCATCCGGGCTAGGTTCAAAGCCACGTCTCTTGTAGTCTTAGGTGGGTCAATCACAATTTTCGAAGGAAAGTCTAGCAGGGGCTCCTCCAGAAAACCTCCTGTAGCCCCCTGCATTTCCATTGCCTCTGATTCCCCCTGCTTAAGCTGCTCTTCCATCTCTTGCTGGAGTTGCTTCTCCTTGTCACTCTCCTTTATCTCCAACACTGTGGATGGACGTGGAGATGGTGAACTCTCTTTAAAAACATTAGAATAAAATTGTTCTGCCTTCTCAACAGTGTTTAATTGATATCTTTCTCCATTATACCTCAAAATTATGCCAGTTGGAGCATCCCACCGGAATGGAATTTGTTGTCTTTTTAATTCATTCACTAGAAATCCAAAATCTTTTCTATCTTTTAACATCTTAGGTGGTAGCTCTTTATAAACTCCAATCTGCGTTCCCTCCACTTGCACATCAGAGAGAAAAGACTTTTGCAGAATATCATTTCTCATTCTTCTATCTGTAAAATATATCACAACATCTCGAGGCAATTGTCTTTTTCTGGCCACCCACGAATTCACTCTGTAAATTTTATCCATTTTGCAATAAATCTCTTCAGGGCTAATCTTTAACAGCACCACTAGGGCATCAGCACAAATCTGTCTCAAATCTTGTCTATCGTTCTCTTTAATGCCTCTCAGCCTTATAGCGAATTCCATGGACCTGAACTACATCATTGTAATTTCATTTTCAAATCTCTGCATTTTATTATCAGCATCAAAAATTTTATAATCAGTTTCCTTCATTTTGACATCCATTTCTGATTTAAATTCTTCCACCTTAGCATCCGTTTTGATAATTGCCTCTGACAATCCAGACACCACTGTCATTAATTTTTTAGTCACCTTATTATACTTTTCTTGTACCACCTCTTTAATTTCTTTAATCTCCTGCTTAATTTCCTGTTGTGACTTTTCAAATTTCTGATCCAGAGCCTGAGTAATAAAATCCTTTAGGCTTTCAAGATCAATCTCTTTTTTCTGGCTCTGCTGGGTAGGAGGCTGCTGTTCAGGTTTACGTGTGGGGGATTCCCCCCCACTTGCTGGCTTCCCTTCCTGTTTAGTCTGCTTAGAAGCCATCCTGCCACGTAGGCTAGCTTTTCCAAAAAAGGAGATCCTTTTTCCCTTTCCTCCACCACAAAATCCTCTAAAAAATTCCCCCAGGTTTAGTCAAGTTAGGGGTGAAATTAAAGTTGAAGCAAGATCAGGCTTGTTCTTTTAAAAAAAGATTTTTCCTTTCTTTTCCTCCACTTGTTACAGACAGCGCAACTTTGTAGCTAGTTGAAATAACTTGCTAATCCACTCTTGCTTTCAGCTCGTTAACGCTGAAGCCGAGCACCATTTTCAAGCGACTTTCACACACTCTCGTGCTTTAAACTTAATCACAGGGCTAGTAATACTTGCAGTTTTGGAGATTCAAGTTGTTATTCCACCCTGTTTGTTTGAGTTTAGTTTGTTTTAGATGAAAAGGTTGCTCCTGCCGCCTTGCTCTGCGCTGGGCAGACTCGTCCCACGCTGTCCGGAGTCTCGGCGAGCTGGAAGGGAGCTGCGCCTGTTTCCTCCCCAGAAGGGGAGCTGTCTGGGGGCTCACAGGGGCTCAACCTGCTTCTTGCCCACTCTCTTCCACTAATCCTTTGGATTGGGGAACTTCTCTGGATCGAAGCAGCGATCCAGGCAGCGAGGCTGGCGGTCCAAAAACGGGACCGTCTTTCAGCGACAGGAAGCAAACCGGAAGTCCCGTAGTGTGTTTTTCTTGATAAAACGTCCACCAAAAAATTATGCCTGCCTGGGATATAATGTAAAGTGAAATTGAACCAGTTAAAGAACTGTGACCAGAGGACCTGTTTGGGGGATAGTTTCCTAGGGGTTTTAAGGGCCTC
The DNA here is from genome assembly GCA_022577455.1 of Arizona elegans. Lineage (NCBI taxonomy): Eukaryota > Metazoa > Chordata > Lepidosauria > Squamata > Colubridae > Arizona > Arizona elegans. The sequence goes on from JAKOOJ010000009.1 coordinate 56,412,431, forward strand.
CAAGTTTTTATGATCTGTCCAAACCTCAAAGAGGACTTTGCTCTCTTCTATGAAGTGTCTCCAGGTCAGGAGTGCCCATTACACTGTGTAAGCTTCCTTTTCCTATACTGCCCATTGCTGCTCTGCTTCCGTGAGTTTCTCTGAAGTGTACGCACAGGGTTATAAAGCCCCCTGTTCATTTTTTTTGTGGTAATACAGCCCCCATGCTAGCATCTGTTTGGATGACAAAAGGGGCATTTGGGTCTGGGTGCTTCAGCATTTGTTCAGGGGAGAACAGCCACTTTAATTTCTCAAAAGCAGCTTTGTATCCCCTAGATCATTTTAAGGGTTGGTTGGGTTTAGGCTTTCCCTTTTATTTTTAACAGATTTGTAATGGGTAGGGCTATCTGGGCAAAAGAAGGTATGAATTGATGATAGAAATTTGCAGACCCCAAGAAACTTTGAATCTGCTTCCAGGTCCCAGATGGATCCCAGTCAAGGACAGCTTGCACCTTTTCAGGGTCCATATATGATAACTCAGATACAGGCAGTCCTCGACTTACAACCACAATTGAGCCCAAAATTTATGTTGTTAAGTGAAACATTTAAGTGGATTTTGCCCCATTTTAAAACATTTCTTGGCTCCGTTGTTAAGTGAATCACTGCAATTGATAAGTTAGTAACCCGGTTGTTAAGTGAATCTGGCTTCCCCATTGACTTGCTTGTCAGAAGGTCACAAAAGGGGATCACATAACCTTGGGACACAGCAATGGTCATAAATATGAACCAGTTGCCAAGCATCTGAATTTTAATCACATGATCATGGGGATGCTGGAAAAGTCATAACTGTGAAAAACAGTCATAAGTCACTTTTTTCAGTTCCATTGTAACTTTGAACGGTCATTAAATGAACTGTCATAAGTTGAGGGCTGCCTGTAGTCAATTTTGTCTTTGTGAAATTCGCTTTTAGAAAGCTTAGCATACAGTTGGGCAGCGCAGAGTTTTTTTAGCCCTGCTCGCATCAATTTCATGTGCTCCACTATGATTTCAGTGTAAATCAGAATGTTGCAAAGGAACACCAGGATCCTGTCATGGCCCTATGAGAGCCTGGTTCAGAGGAGGTGGAGAAGTTAGAACCAGGACCATCCAACAGGGATGGCACGTCTCCCTTGGCATGTTTAAAGAGGCCAGGAGCTGAGGACAGTGATGTCCAGGCTCTTCCGGCATTGGTGGACGTGGTTGAACAGACAGAGAGCTGCCTACCCTCACAGACACAGGGGAGGATTGGCTGCTGACAAGCAGTGGTGCTGATAGGCAGCAGTTCCCCTCTGATGAAGAACAACTGCCTCCCCCACTTGATACATGGGCATGGAGAGGGGAGGATAGGCAAGCTCAAAGCTACACAGGAGAAGGTTACCCCACCCCTCCACACAAGGAACACCTGGAGTGGATTTACTTAGGAGAACCCAAGGGGTGGGGGAGTTAGTCTTTGCCAGGAACAATAATTTGTTTGGGCTTACACTTCCCAGCTTTGACTCATGCCTTTTTCCTTTTGCCTTTTCTTGGACCTTTTGCATTTTCTTTTGCCTTGCCTTAGAACTTCCTTTTGCCTTGTACCTTGTCTTTGCGCTGAGTACTTTCTTTTGTCTTGTGGACTACAGTTTGCCTTGTGGACTCGCTTAGCTGCTTGGACTGGTATTGGGACCCTGGATCTTGCCCTCTGAGTGTGCTCCTATTTTGTGGACTTTCTGTGTTATATGCGGGCTGTTGTTTGGGGCCCTTAGGATAGCATTCAGAAAACCTTACATTGGAGAGCCATTTGTTGGAATATTTACTTAGAGCAATAAAGGACTCTAAAGAAGCCTCCTGTGCCTTGACTACCTGGGTCATAACAGATTGCTTTGTATAGGTGTTCATGTAAGACTTCATTTATCAGTTACATGAGCACAGTGGGGGCATGCTGGTGTCAGACCTGGAAGCCATCTTTTCATCTTTGAGCTTTCAGGCCTGCCACAAATTCTACTGTGAGAAAATGGGAGGGGGGATTGTATGGACTGAAGATGCTACGTAGCCAAAATAACATTCTTTCTAGAAAGTCAAGGCCGTGGGGCCCTGCAGCTGTGCTGAGAAGAATGAGAAGGTATCTTCTGTTTCGGAGGGTACCTGATTAGTTCATGTGATGGACATGGGTGAAGGGCAAGGACTTGAACTTCCTTTTGGGTGAGGAAAACCCAGAAGCTTTCAGATTTGGGTTTTCCCAGATGTGCCAATATGACATCTCTAATAAAAATTAGCTTTGAGGAACCTCAAGCCTCTGAGTTTGATTTCGTTGGGGGTGTTACTTTGAACCAAGACATTAACCCGAATCTTCTTTCAAACTAACTCAGCTCCCCCAAGTTTCAGGGTGCTGTCTGGGGTCCTGAGCCCGAAGCATCAACCCAACACTGGGCAGCGCCTGGCCAGCGACTTGTGCAAGCCCAGCTGCCGGTCCCACCAGCCACTCTTCCCCTACAATTTCAGGTGACATTCGATGGGACTCCTGTGAAATTGAATATTTCCTCAACTGCATCTGGGCCCACATCGACCAATATGGAAATCAATGCCCATCGGATCGGGAATTGATTTCCGCTATCGCGGGTGGCATGAACAAAGGAGAGGCGGCAGAATGGATAGCAGAGTTTCACAATGAGGAGGCCCCTGAGCTAGAAGATGCCAATGAATTCATCCAACTGATGCGGGTCAGATTCAACAACGTTGCCCAGCAAGTGGAAGCTGAAACCCAAATTAAAGCACTGAAGCAAGCTGGCAGACCCACAAAAGAATTAATATGGGAGTTTCGTAGGTTGGCTGGAAAATTGCAAGACTGGCCAGAGTGCCTAATGGTGCACACCTTCAAAGTGGCCCTGGACCAGATCTCAGGCAAGCCTGCGGCATTAGGGGTGTACCAAACCAGATACAGTTGTGGTACAACACTACCATCATTCTGGACGAGCTTCATCCTCACAGGAAACCAGCTGCAGATAAACTGGCCAGGAGACCACTCAAACACCGGACCCAGATGAAGAAGCCCAAGGAGCCCCTTCCCACACTGTCCAGGACTGTCAAATGCTACCGGTGTGATCTGCATGGGCACCAGGCCTCGGAATGCCTGGCTCTGACTCCCATTCCCCAAAGCAGGTCTCCTGCCCAAGCCAGAGCAAAGAAAACCCTGCAGAAACCACCAGAAAAGGATGGAGATGACTGTGGATGTCCCACTCCTCCCCAATGAAGCAGAGGGAACTCCGGCCAACGAATCTCCTCCAGTCTCTGTGAGGGAGAACAGTAGCAACAACAACCCAATGGTAAGTGGAGCCATCCACCCCTTTGCCTTCAAAATTAAATTAGCAGTCCCAGAGATGGGATCCAAAGGGAAGCAGAAGCCATCATAGGCACCAGTTGCACGTGGTGCCTAATCAATCTCCACATAATTTAACAGTTGGCCATATGCACAAGGCCCCTTATGCACCCCATCAGCTTTGAACTATTGGTGGGGCCCCTGCCACCTTGGTCACTGAGCTTGTCAGACTAGAGATGAGGTGTCATCAAGAACTCCTCTGATTCGTGGTCGCCCCAAAGATGACCGACTCAGTCATATTGGGACTCGCATGGCTCGATAACTGGGGCCCCACAATCTCCTGGAATGGCAGCTATAGGAAGCTAGTCATTGGCATTGGGCCACTGCCACCTGTAAGGCAGGACCACCTCCTAGAAGCCACCATCCCAGAGGAAGCTACCGTGTGGGAAACTGCAGCCCCAGCCCAAGATGCCCTACCTGGCAGCCAGCAAGTGCCAAAGGAGTACCGAGACTTATCCGGGGGTTTAGTTAAGAGGATTGCAATTTTCTCCCTCCTCACCACTCGATTGACTGTGTGATAGAGTTTGTGCCAGAGGCTAAATTACCCAAGCCAAAAATGTACTCCAAAGAGATGGAGGAATTGAGGAAGTACATAGACACCAATCTAAAGCGAAGTTTCATCCAGCCCATGAAATCCAAAGTGGCAGCCCCAGTGCTCTTTAAAGAGAAGAAAGATGGGAGGATGAAGCTTTTCATTGATTCCCAGGGGATCAATGCTGTGTGATAGAAAACACCTACCCCCTCTCCCTCATGAAAGACATGGTAAATCACTTGTCGAAGGGTAAGATGTTCACCAAATTGGACTTGAGGGAAGCATACTATCATATAAAAATCAGAGAAGGAGATGAATGGAAAACTGCTTTCAACTGCCCGCTCATCAGCGTCAGAGTTGGGTTGCTACCAGTTCGGACTGGTTCAGAAGAACCGTTAGTGGAAATTTGACGTGGTTCCCCGAACCGTTAATGACTTTTGGCTGGCCACGCCCCAAAACCAGTCCCCGCTTGCTCACCCAGTTCGCCCAATGCTCGCCTGCCCCGCCCAGCCACCACTTGCAGAATCTAGCCCCGTACTTCTGCTCACTGCTGCTGGCAAAGGTAAGGCCAAAGGGCACGGGTGGGCGGGGGAGGGAGAGCTGGTGGAGGGGTGATATCAGCAGTGGGTGGTAAACTGATGCACGCGGGGAGGGAGGGGAGCGCACGGGAGATCGTGGCACTGGAGCTCTTCTCATGCATTTCCCCCAGCTAGCCTTGCCTGTGAGGGAAGCACGCGGGAGATCCTAGCTGCAGTTTACTCGTGAGCAACATTGGCCAGAAGAGGCAAGGAGAAAGGCCAATGGTGTTCATGAGTAA